>DWQW01004952.1:0-18700 GCA_018249695.1 Heliconius erato demophoon | reverse complement strand
AAGAAATTCAAAAAAAATCTTTTTGCTTTCTATTAGTCTTTTTAAGTGTCCCTCTATCCATTTCAGTCAAAATTACTAAATGTACAGACAAAATATTTTTACTGTCTTATTATATATAGAGATAAGCATACAAAAAAAAGTATTGCCCCAAATATCTGTCTATGTAGGAAGGAACCGACTGGATGACCTTTGGTTCAAGAAGTCAAATATTTGAAATTTTAAGATAAAACTAAAACAATATAGTATCTGTATAGTAGGTATACTCTCTCATATCTCTACTATATTATAAGCTTTCTAAACAAGTTTCCATCTTGGACAATTTGATAAGTGGTCGGCAACTTACGAAACTGCTGTTCGAGATTACAGAGGGTTTTCAGTTTTGCTCTTCTAAATATATTGCATAACTAAATTTAAGGGCGAAGTTTATACTCAACTCATTGTGACTCAAAGTGTATGGAAATAAATTTGTATATTAATATATATATGTATATATGTACGTACAGCTTAGGTTAATATATTATTTATATTCTTAGATCGTTTTAGCACATTGACTGTGAAAAAAAGTGGAATTTACAGATTTATTAAGTATCGCCTTTCCGTGTATAGGATATTTGAATTGTAATATAAATATTATAATAATAAAAACACCTTAAATTAAAATTAAATTTAAATCAGGCGTGTTTTTTTTTATTTTGTAAAGTGTAACGTTGCATTTGGCACAGCGTTCTGTCTGGCTGTCTGGCTTGCTCAGGTGCTTGTAGGTTAATCTATAACGCAACTATAAATGCTATGAATTTAAAAGGTCTTCACAATCTTACCTTTAAAAATATAAGTCAAGTTCTAAGGTAAAAAAATAAATAAAATTGAATGTTGCCTTTCCAAATAATACACACACTTTAAACATTTCACAAGCAATAAAATATAAAATTGAAGCGATACAAGACAGCGAGAGTAGTAAAAGTTTGTAATAGCTTTGTAACGCCGACCAAAAGTTCATTACAAGAGGTAAATTCTTAACGTGATTTACATTTAGGGAGGATTTAACAGGGTTAATTGACGATGTAAGCACGCGACACACCTACGGGTTACCAAATAAATCTGTTATTGTAACCAATTCGGGATACAATTACATATGGTAAGATTTATAGTTATTTTTTTGATATTGCATATATAGCAGTTAGGACAATCCGTTCCACACTTACCACCAATCCTCGGGGCATTGCGTGTTCCGAAACTTAACGCCGCGCTTTGCCGTGTCACTAGAGCCAGAAAGTTAATAATAAAATAATTATAAATATAAAATAATTCATTCCACCGAGTGGGAATCGAAATTGCAACCATCACGTTTTTCAAGCTCACGCTCATGCCACTGCGTTACGACGGCCTCTACCTTTATTATAATATATATGGTTTTGGAACCACATAAAGAAACAAAGCTTAGCCTTAGCGGAGCACCTCAGAAATCCCAAACATTTTATCCTCACATATTACTAAACAGATGAAAAATAAAAAAACAAACCACAATCACTTCGTCTAGCACTCTCCGCTCATACAAACTACAGTTTTAGTCGCACCGGCTATATACTACACAAAAAAAAAAAAAAAACCTCTAAAGTAACAGGTAACACAGACACAGTGTACATAATACAGTATAACCACTCACCTTATAATTAAACCGCTAAATTCTGAAGCGTAGCGCCGACGCGCTAATATAATAAAGCCAGTATAAACCGCCCTAAACCGGTTTAATATCAAGAGGGCGGTGGATGGCTCAACTTTTCGCGGCGGGAGGAAACAAGCTACAGCCGGATCGGATTAACGCGGGTGTGTAGTCAGCTTAATATCGCTGGTAGTTTCTTTGTTTGCACATTGTATTAGTTGAGTGAGAGTAAGGTAAGTAATTTGTGATGACGAATTAAGAGTAGTGGGTAGGCAGAGGGAATCTGGGAACCTGTTCCGTCCGCCTACAGATATTTCTGTACTCCACTTTACACCGAATTCTTGAGAAATTGCGTGTTGAGGCGGAACTCAACGCCGCGCTTTGTCATAAATAATAATTCATACATTTTCATATTTGATTTTTTTTATATTACAGGTTACAAGTACTCAGTGAGAAAACACTGTTCTCAACTTCATTGCTGTAATTCTTAAAATAATTTAGTTTTACATTGAAAGATCGGATCGACTTTAATTCCAATTTGGTAATATAAAAAATTAGGGAACCATACTTTCATGTGAAGAAAGCAATAAAAGAAAAACAAAACAAATATAAGTTTAAAGTATCAAAATAGGTAACAAAAATCTCTCCAACCATCGGAACATAACGCCCGTATAAAGAAATCCCAGCAAATTGAATCTCAGACCTGCGACACCTACACGTGACCCATAAAGACAAAGGTCCGCAACGTTTTTATCACCCGTTGGCCTCTTGCCTCGTCTCGACCTTTTCCTCCTTGGGCTTTTAAATCTTATGTTGTTTTAGTAGTGGTATAAACAGATTGCACTTTTTCTTTTCTTGTGCACCAGTGATGAATTATTTGATGTTAAGATGATTAAGCATGTAATTTATGAAGTAAACGTTAGCGATAAGAGAGATTAGGAGAGGAAGGAAGAATACAGTGATTATGATAATGGAGGAAGGAAGTATAAGGATACTTCGGAGGACATGCATGAAGAGGCTGATGACAGTGGACGAAGCGGAAGAAGTAACCAGAGAACGTAGCATTTGAAACTCCATTTTCTCTGGCTACTCCAACGGGAATAATGTGTAAAATTATGAAAAAAGAAGCATATTATTTCTTTATTTTGAGGTCATCATTTTGAGGGCAACGTGTTTGTAAACGTGATTTGGGAAGTTTTTCGGCAGCAATCTCCATTTGGGGAAAATAATTCGTTTTATTTCCTTGCTCCACCGACACATTATAATATTTTTATGCATTAAGTAGAGACCGGTGTGATCTGTGCTACGAACTAAATTGATTTGTATTTTTACGTACATATTTTTTCTATTTTCCACAGAAATAGACACACAACTATCCACAAATATAGTTAAGCTTAAAATAATATAACTTAAATTATTTGCAATTATTAATAATAATATGAATTATTTTTGATTGATTCCATGTTGTGCAACAATATAAATAATACAACAATATTATTGTATAGAGTATATAAATTGATTTATTTACAATAAAACATATCAGGCCTACTTTCCGCCCAATTTGCTATTAATAAGCGGACCTGAATGTAAAATATTTTGCTTACAACAAGCAAGGAAACAAAAATAATTATTCCTCCCTTTGATTTAGTAGAGATCGAACTATCAACCATCTCGTTTATAATTAGATAATTTCTCATTGAGCCAAAACAGCCTAAAATACACCTAAAATAGGTAAATGACCATAAAACATTATACTATAGTAAATTTCAAAACCATTCAGCAACGTAAATCAGAATCAAATGAATCAGCATCACGCTGTATCCCGCACACAGCAGGGTAGGCAGAGGGAACCTTGTGATAAGACACCCGGTCCCCACTTTCCGCCAAATTCAGGAGGCATTACGTGCTGAGTGGCGGAACTCAACGCCGCACTTTACCTCGACACCAAACCAAAGAAATGAAATTATAAATTTTAATAAATATTTCATTTCCTCGAGTTGGGATCGAACCCACAACCGCGTTTACAGTCACATTTTGTGTGTCTGCGCCCAACTGGCCTCATTATAATATTCAACATAATAGGCAGTTTTCAACAAATCACCAACGATTACTAAAATCTTATAGCATTTAAAAGAAGCACAAAATTTTTAATTTCTCTTGTACAATATTAAGAGAGAGAAAAAAAGAAAAGTTAAATTAAGTTTCAGTAATAAGTCTCCGCTCGAATTTCCAATTTATTTGCATAATTCGTGGGAAAAAAACTTTACGGTCCGATTACGGGGATTGCATGTTAATTACGTTCATTGTTGCTCAACCTTGTTACGCATTGCGGAAGAAGTGGAGCCAATATTTTTTTGAATAACTAAAAATATTACTAGTATAATTAAATTTCGAGATTGAAAAACTGCAATTTCACAGTTTTGATCGAATTGAATATTTCTGAAAATGTTCTTTTTTTTTTTTGTTACGTGGCGTTACGTGTTGAGTGTCGGAATTCAACGCCGCGCTCTGTCTCGTTACGAGGGTGAATAAAAATATGACTTATTTAATTTCTTCGAGCTCACAACATGTCGCAATTATAATTGCAACTCGCTTGTGCACCTCAACTGGTCTTAATGATTATTAATATCTAAGTGAAAGTGTAAATGGAAACGATTTGGTGGTACGTGGTGGAGTGTCTTAATACTAGATTCCCTCGAAAAAAATATGGCAATTTTTTTTGCAAGATTCACGTTTCTCTCATAATAATAGTATATTCATAGAGAATTTAGTGTTGCTATCATTTAAAGCCGAATTCCAAGACATTTGGCGGAAAAGATTATAATTTTAAATATCATTCCCCCGAGTAGGGATCGAACTCACAACCAACCTATGAAACTTATTCTAACAATAAAAGTTAAGCGATTCACTTGTCTTTCGTAAAGAGAAATCGTTCAAAATTTGTGAGCGATTGTGCAGATCAGACACTTGATTGTGAAATCCCTCTATGAGTATCTGCCAACGCTTATGAGTGTATGTAGGTAGTGCATTATAAAACGATACAGCCTCACGAAACACGTACCTAATTATTCTTGTATAGTTTTTAACATCCCATAAGAATATATAAATATAGTAGAGTAATAATATAGAAAGGAAAGACTTATTAACATATTTATCGCTTTTTAAGATATTTTACAAGAA
Organism: Heliconius erato demophoon; assembly: GCA_018249695.1. Taxonomy (NCBI): domain Eukaryota; kingdom Metazoa; phylum Arthropoda; class Insecta; order Lepidoptera; family Nymphalidae; genus Heliconius; species Heliconius erato. Next base: position 13,860 of record DWQW01004952.1, on the reverse strand, counting down.
CCGTAAGCTTATTTTTGCGATAAATTTAGGTATTTACGAAACTGGAGAACGGAGTGTCTCGACACTGTGTTCTTTCCTTGGTCTAATTTGCTATATACGGAATGCAATGAAAGGTATAAAATAAAATAGATAGCATTTGTATAAGAACAGAAAGACTGTTTACATATGAAAATTAGCAATCATTGTATATGTCACCGGACAAACCCGATTTTAGGACAAACTAGTTTGGACTAGGATGTTCTAGTTTTTCCTGACCACACTAGGATAAACTAGTTTGGCCTTATTGATTACAGGCTGAACTGGTTTGGCCTAATAGCGTTAGGATAAACTAGTTCAGCCTGGTAGAACTGTTAGGTTAGGTTAGGTTAGGTTTTTTTTTTTTTTATTTTTAATGACCCACTCTCCTCCGGCATGACCGGAGACTTTTTATATCTAATGTTTTTAATTTTGTTGTATTTTCTAAGGCTGCCGATAAGACTTTTGTGATTACTTTATGAATGATACTGACGGTTTTATTTAACGTCATGTAACAATAAGTAATCAATAAACACGTTTAGTTTTGTTCCTCAGAATATCGAAATGTGAATAATTCATTACCCTTAAACAACCCGGCAAAACTAGTTTATCCGTACGCTACCCGGCCATACTAATTCGGCCTAACAGGTCTACCAGGCTGAACTAGTTTATCCTAACGCTATTAGGCCAGTTCAGCCTGTAATCAATAAGGCCAAACTAGTTTATCCTAGTGTGGTCAGGAAAAACTAGAACATCCTAGTCCAAACTAGTTTGTCCTAAAATCGGGTTTGTCCGGTAACATATACATATCTATAAAGAAACATTTTTTTCATATAAAATAATATAATATAGAAAATAAAACTACAATATAAAGTAACAAAAACGTTAACCGCATTAAATACTTTATTTCCCCACAAGAAGCCTCAGGTATGCTTAATAAGATTATTTCTTAATTAACAGCTTTACTGCAACATAAAAATGCTGGGTATCACCATCACTTGCAAAAGAGATTACTCGAAACTAAACCAGAAAGGAATCTTATACATTACTTAATATTAAAGTTACTTTTTTCGTAGTTTTTTCGCCGTAGTTCTTGAGATTACAATATATGATGGAGATACAACAAAACAAACTCTTCAGTTTAATAAAATTTAGTAAGGACGTATAGATTTTAAAGTTTGAATTCACAATTATCATTAGGTATACCTAATGATCATTATGAATTTACAAATCTGTCTGTCTGTCTGTCAAGAGCCTTTATCTTAGGAACGCTTAGAGATATCGAGTTGAAATTCAAGCTATGTACTCAGATATATGGTTCCATGATTTCCTAAAAAGAAGCGTGTCTCTTTCCATTTACTTAAAAAAGATATAGCCGTTTATATCGTAAAAAACGCGTATTTCAACTCTAAAAAGGGAACCAAAATTAATAGGCAACTTCCGATTGATCTGGAATTATAAAATTTGGTAGCTGGTATCTACAGGCAGCTCTAATTCAGTCAGAGGAGGTTCAGAGGAAAAAATCTGAAAACTACATTTGTGGTTAAATCCTTAAATTATAGCCGGTTTTTTTTACATTAAATCAAAGCCTATAACCCCATATTTAATGCACCTTAAATGAACAAATGTAAACTAAAAACTTCTTATAAAGAATTAATATATGTAAATATATATATATATATATATATATATATATATATTTATATATATATATATATATATACATATATATATATATATATATATATATAATAAAATTGTATTAAAATAAGACGACAAATAAAAACGACACTGAAATCAGTCTATCCGTTCGGGAGCTACGATGCCACAGATAGACATTCACACAAACTGACAAAGTGATGAAATTACTACAACCCCTGCATTTCATTTCCCGTTAGGGGTTAAAAAAAATATTTAGTTAAATAAAAGTTGAATAAAAGCGACTATACCTCTAGATTTAAAGCAACTTTATAGGTTTTTTAAAATAATTTAATATTGTATCGAAGTGTGATGCATTCTATTCCCACGACAACTGTTCCATATTGGAGTGTACGCGATCCACCTATTTGTACGCAATTCAAAAATTTTTCAATTTCATTTACAGTCCTTCGGGATTTGTATGATGATATACAGTAAAATGGATTTTTAATTTTAAATTTATTAATATTTAATATTATAAGTAAGTTAATACGTAGTTAGTTTTGTTCCGCCACTCAACAAGCAATGCCTTCAGATCTCATCGGAAAGTGGGAAACGGAGTGTCTTAACACTAGGTTCCCTCTGTCTACTCTGCTGTGTGTGGGATACAGCGTGAAGGTTTTTAATTATCTATTAATAAATGCTGATTTAATTATTAATATAATATGACGGCGTAGGGTCACAAAGGATGCCCTTTCCGCCACTCAACACGATATGCTTAAAGAAATCGGCTGACAGTTACGGTGGTAACTGTTACTCTTTAAAAAATCTAAATAGAAATAAAAATAACAAACAGTTCACGGTGTATCTCGCACACAGAGAAGGCAGAGGGAATCTAGTGTTAAGACACTCCGTTCAACATTTTCTCCTAAATCTTTTAAGACAGTGCGTGTTGAGTGGCGGACCTTAATGCCGCAATTACATTTAATATGATAATTTTGTCATTTCTTCGTCGAATATATAAAAAGAATATGATATAAAGACCTATAAAGTTTATCAATATAGTATTTACGAGGCATAAACGTTACGTTTCTTACCTAGCAAATATTTTATGTTTACAGTATGTTTATTACATATAACCATATTGGAGTTTCTCGTTGGTGAGTTATTACATGTTAGATAGTTCGTCACTTCCAGCCTTTTATTAGTGACCAAGAAATCTGTCTTTTTGTTTAAACAAGCAGCTTCTTTCGCATAGGAAGGTAGAAGGAACCTAGTGTTAGGATATTTCGTTCCCCACATTACGCTCAAATTTTGAGACAGCGTGTCGAGTGGCGGAATTCAACAACACGCTTTGTTTTGTTACCAGAATTAGGATATTAAAATATATTCCTCGAGTACAGTTTTAAATGTGAATAAAATTAAAAGGCCTGTCTGTGATTTCACAGTAACCGTCTTTTTCAAGTGATTTTTACAAGATACAAGCAAACATTTTTTTTGTCTGTTTATCTTTTTGGGCCTTCGTCTGTCCGACCTAATCTCTTGAAAACGTAAAATATAGCAGAGAGCATATAGGTTACTTTTATCCTGAAAATTGGCGTGTGTAAAATAACATTTTTTTTTTGAATACGATAATTTTCGCAAGAAAAGTCAAATAAATTCCCAAAATACTTAAATTACTTTTAGATTTAATTAGTGCATAATAGTGTAGAGATATATGTATACTAAAATAATTAATATTTTTTCTTAAATACACCTAAATAAATATTGCTATACTTCAAGCGGGCAGAGCTGCGCGATAGCCGGTAGTATTAAAACTAAGTTTAATCTTTTTTCTACTTTTTTTCTTTTGTGACATGAACAGAATTTTGAATATAAACATACCTTCGACTGGGAATCGAATTCATTACTAACGATTAGATAACTTAGCAATTACCTACACGCTTGACAATACTAAATTATATGTCTTGAAACTTGAATATTTTGGTCCCATAGGGTGTTAACTTCTTCACCATATAAGTACAATGATATAGAAATTACTAATACACCATATAAATGTTTATAAAATATCGGTTTTCACAATTTCTCCAGTATAACTGGCAGTGGGAACCTAGTGTTAAAACATTTTACTATCTACTTTGTGAAAATTGGATTACCGCAGCTTTTTGTAGAGTGACGTAATTCAACTCCGCTCCAGAGTCGGGCGGTGAAATGAAAGCATATAGCAGAGTACGCAGGGGGAACTTAGTAAAACAATCCGTTTTCCAGTTTCCACCGAATTTTCGGGGTGTTGTCTTGGGGTGTTGAGTGGCGCAACTCAACGCCCTGGCGTGGCAAATCCTGATTTGCCTTGTGTGTTGTTTATTAACATTTTCATTTATTTACTATGATAGTAAATAAATCAAAATATTAATAAACAATAATTCATTCTGCCGAGTGAGTAAAGTGTGGTTTTAATATTATATATAACAGAGAAAACAGTAAAGCATAGAGTATTTGAAAATAAATTAATTTTCTCTCTACTCTTGCAAATATAATCATATTTTATGACGGTTGCATCGTTTGTGTCTATTGTTCACACATTTGATGGCTATAGAGCAAAATGATTTTAGTCGAGGGAAAATATTGATGCGTAGTAAATAATATAATATTTTCAACTAGCCTTTCCTCGTTTGATTTTGTGGATATGAAGCTGTAAAATCCCTGTTTTGCCTCGTTCCCTTTGGAATTTAGAGAAATCCTATCTAAGGGATCGCACTCTACGGATACACTCTCTAATCTAAATTCCAAGTTAAAAGCTGTATTCATTTTGAGGCATTTTATTAATTTTGTTCATTTCGAAAAAAAATATGCATATCATATCATTGCAGCGTATTGTTTTCTATTCGTTGTTTACTGAAGTGCTGTTGGCTACACAATATTTCTTGTTCTTCCATCTGGTGCGTAAACGAACAAATCTGAAGGTTTTCCGATGCGTGAGCAGTCCTGTCACGGCAATATACGAAATTCATTGGCATGACTGTGGCGCCATCTGTAGAAAATTGGTAGTATCAACTGAGAAACCTTTAGATCAAACCAAAGATCATCACATGATCAAATGCATTTACGACTCTATAAAGAACATATAGACATACATTTATTTTTATATATGAAAATATAAGATTTCAACTGGTAGCCCATGTGTGCTTCTTAGATAGTTTTTTTTCTAGTGTAGTACACATTTTGCGAATAATTTCACTTACGAACGAACGTATGGTTTAGTGGTTACAGCGCCTGGTCGGTTTCCAGGAGGCGCGGGTTCGAATCCCGCTACGTTCAAATTTTTATACGTTTTCTAAATAAGTAATTTCACTTATATTATTCCGATCGATATTTTACCGCCATATTTCAATTTAAAAAGCCGTAAGAATACTATTAAAAAAAGCACTCAAAAAATGTAAATTCTTCGTTTTGTCCCGCCATAAAGGACACGTTAGGCATTGTGTGAAAGTTTAAACGCTCTATCGGAAAGCAATATAGTGTGGATATTTCAGTCTATGCTGGTAATGTATGCGGGTCTCTGGCTTAAGAAATAACACTGTTAGGTGTATAGAAAAAACATTAAATAAGACATTGATTGTAGAATATTTGGCCAGGGTCAAGACATCGTTTTATGTCTTGAAAATATTCTATACAAATTCTACGAAGAACTATAGAATTTACCAACGTCTGATTGTAAATGTGATGATAGTGGGTTCGATATCTATTCGAGGTAATGCTTGTATTTCCAATAATATAATAAAAATCTTGACTATGATATAACAAAGCGCGTAGTTGAGTTTTCTTAACACATAAAATCTCTATTTCACACGAAAATTGAAGAATGAATAGACATCTCTTGATCTTCTTGATTGATACTCTGCTGTTCGTTAAACGTATAAATATACTAAAATGTTGTAAGCCAGACTATTGTATTATTTATTTGTAGGTACTTTAAATAAGAATATAAAGTGAAATAATATTTACTTTATCAAAATACAAAAGCATAGCGCGTTTGTTCTATAACAATATAATTGATAGCAACGGGCTGCTATTCACCCCACTCATTACTTAGGAATGTCGGAAATAAAAGACTAAATATAGACATGTATATACTCAGAAATTCTAGGACAACTTGTGATTATGAAATGCTGTGTTCAAAGAGAAATAGGGTGAATAATTATAATATAAAAGCATAAAAATACATTGATGAGGCCAAAGATTTTGTGTAATGGAAATTTGGTAGCCCCAAATTACAATATGAAAATTCATTTAATAAAGTATAAATCAAGTTCACTACATTTACCGCAACTAAACGCTGAACTGCGCTCCGGTTATCGACCGAGTTCTAGCCACTGCATTCTACGTTTCAATAATATTACTTTTTAGACTCTAGTGTTAAAAAACACTTTCTTTATCCAAATTTCGAGACATTGCGTGTTAGCGAATCTCAACGTCGCGCTTTGTCTTATTTGTTACCAGAGCAAGAAATTAAAATATTTAATAGCACACACAACCCTGTCAGACAGAAACACACAGCACTTCAAAATATTCTATAGAAATCTTGTATACAAATTCTTTTTTCCCTAAAATACATTTGGAAATACTCAGATTTGCGACCACAGCACTCCACGGCACCTTTTCGTCTCGTGTGTACACAACAATCGTACGTCACCGTTATTGGTTGCACGAGACGGATCCGACGGTCTTTTGTGAGTTGAGTGCCGTAAGTGCTCCCTCCTCTCATAATATTATTACAGTTCAGGGCTATGTCGTCATATAAAGTGTTTTACATGGAAACATATGCTTGAACCTGTCTTTTCCTGTTTTTTGTAAATGTAGGTGATTTCTTTTTTTTATATTTTATTCTTTTGCAAGAAAAAAATAAAATAATCTGGCAATCGGTCCCGCTACAGTATAATTTCTATTTTTTTTATTGTTAAAATGCGTTAAATAACAACGTTTAGGCCAATATGGTGCAGCGGTGCAAGCGTGTGACTGAAAACGCAACCAATTGTGGTTTCGATTCCTACTCGAGTAAATGAAATATTTTACATTTTTATTTCATCGCTCTACTAGTGAGAAATACTAGTACGCAATGGCTCCGGAATTCGGCGGCAAGGAAACACAAGGTAACACAAGGTTCCCAGATTCCCTGCTTTTTATTTACGAAAACGAAAAAAAAAACATTCTAAACCATATATATTAGTGAAACAGTACTTCACAATCTTCACAAGTCAAACAAATACTACTCTTATGTATGAAATGTAATATGAATGAATACATGTAAAATTAGTTTAGATAATTCAAATATTATCGATATTTGCTCATATTTCAAACGATTCGGCAATTTTCCCTATAAAAACGGGGAAAAAATGCCTCCGTTTACAGAGTTATGTATACAGAGTGAATTTCGCAGTTGACATCGGCAAAGTAAATAAAGATGAATTAAGCTTTACGTTCAATTCAAGTACGCAAATAAATAAAATCGCAGTGTACTTTTACTATTTCGATGTACGTATATGGAATGACTTTTTTTTAGCTTCACCCTTGATCCTGCACATAACACTGTAGGTAGCGGGAACCTGGGAAACTAGTTTTAATACATTCCGTTGCCCACTTTCCTCTGAATTCTCCAGGCATTGCGTGCTGATAAAACTCAACGCCGCGCTTTGCCTTGTTACCAGGGCGAAGAAATTAAAATATTCCATTCCCCCGAGTGAGAATCGAACCCACAACCGTCGTTTTTACAGCAACACCCTTTTGCTCTCCGCCACGATCGCCTCGAGCAGTAATATATCTTTCCCAATTTCCTTTGTATACTTAAAAGTTAAAAGTTACAATTAATACAAACCTCCGCCTCATTTCCAACTTTGAAACTCAAATATAAAAGTTAATAAGGCAGTAACAGAAATTGATTAGAATGTTCAAAAATTTCGGCAATTTTCTTTACCCTCAGTGACTATTAGGAACGCAAAAAGTGTTTCAATGAGGAATTACTATTGCGAACTCGCTTCTTCTAATATAAAAAGTTTCGAACAAGAGTGTAAGTAAAAACTGGTACTGGTATCCCGTAAATTCTCTTTGTTTGAAACTACTGCTTATTTTAGTAGTTTTAGATTTTTATGAGGCCAGTCGTGGCGCAGCGGCACAAAGTGTGCCTGTAAATCGACTGGTTGTGGGTTCGATCCCCACACGAGGAGATGAAATATTTATTTACATTTATATTTTCATTTCTTTGCTCTGGTGTCGAGGGGAAAGCGCGGCGTTGAGTTCCGCCACTCAACACGCAATGGCTCCGGAAAGTGGGGAACGAAGTGTCTTAACACTAGATTCCCTCTACCTAACCTGCTGTGTGCGGGATACAGCGTGAAGCTGAAAAAAAGGAGATTTTTATGATATTAAAGACTTTTGTCTGTTCTCTAGTAACAGACAGTAGTGAATGATTTTGTCAATATTCATTTTAAAGAGGCCGTCGTCACTCAGTGGGCCAGCATTCGACTGTAACTCCAATGGTTGTGTGTTTGATGATTGACTCCCACGTGAGTAATTTATATTTAGATTAATTTAATTTCCCGGCTGCAAACGCAGTGTCTTAAAACTAGGTTCCCTCTGACCACTGATATGTACAAAAAGGATGATGCTGCAAAAATATATTTACATTTATATCTTATTTGAAAGATGAATGATAAGTTAAATACAAATTATACATATTTTATTTAGGAACGTTAAAGAGATTCGGAGAAATTCAAATGAAAGAAAATGTTGCACTGTTCATACATACTCGTACACTTTTTCTATTTAAACTAGTTGAGATTTTGTAGGAATCAGAAGTATTATTAAAAGTCGGACTTTCCTTTATATTAACGTTTCATAATAAATTACATGTTCAATTCGTTGAATTTACTATATTCAAAGTGGAATAAAAGAACAATATTTTATTTTTCATACTCGGGTATATACCTACTACATTGGGTTATAATACCACTTTAAAGGCAAGCTATATCTATTGGTACGCTTCTTCAGACTTTGCTTGAATTATATTTAAGAAAAAATAATAAATAAATCGTATTTTAAGTCTTTTGGGAATTTACTTGACTGTGCTAGCAAAAGTTAACGTAATTAAAAGAAAAATATTTCGTTATTTCGCATCTGTCAAAGTAGGTGGTAAGTATGCATACATTAAACTCAGTTTTTTCCCCGCGATTTTTTTTTAACTGATATATTTTTTTATTTATGTGATTTTAATAAAAAAAGACATTAAATGCTAAGCGACTAGCTAACTTGCCAGAATACAATAGTGAAAACTGAATTTAAATCGGTTAAACGCACAGACAAATAGACAAACATAGAAACAGGCAAATAAACAAAAAATAAGATCTTTTTTTTGGGTTTCTATTACATTGATACATGCCTCCAGTTAATTTTCTGATATGCCTTTTATGTGCAGGTACTGTTACGATTTAATTATTGGTATAAATATACATAGATATAGACAAGCGACCCACTTGCGGCTTTGCTTATTTGAAGTTTACGATTTTTTTACTTAAACTGAATTGCTAAATATACTATTTTAATAGATATGTAGGTATACTTAACGACTTCAAAACTTAAAACTTTTAACCCATTTAGTTAACATTGTCATTACTTTCATAAATATTTTAAATTGCTTTGGAAATAAAAAATACAACCATATGATTAACAATTTAATTTTGGATATTATTATGGTGATAAAAAATACTATATAAACTTGCACCCCTATAAAAACTGCACTATAAATGAAGTACACAAACCAAGGTCAATTCCACAGGAGGCTCTTGGGACTTAGTAAATTCTCGTTGGCATCTTCCCAAAAGTGGCCAAGCTAAGGTCAGAGCTCTTCTAAGTCGGTCACTATAAATACCAGGTGAACTTGTCAAGGTCAACACTGCCAACAGAATTGGCCTTGTCAGCGTGTCTAATACCTAAATATTGGACTTGATACTTAAGAAAAAGTGTTAAGTTATTATTAATAATAATTATAGTTATTGATGATGATTTCATATGATAGCTGTAATAGAAGAAGATGAAAATTTTGCATAATTTTACATATCTTTTTTACCAAAACGGGCAGGTAAAACATAATGTTAAGATAAGAGATTTATTACACTGATTTATTATAATTTTTTTAGGAGTCCTAATAAGAAATAATATTCCGTTTATTAAGAGTTCCAAGTCTCTGTCATTAGATTTATTCTTATAATTTTGACAGACGTACCTACGTTACTAAAGTTATACTTTTAGCCATTGCTACCATATCAGTTATTATTCTCTTTCACGGCGTAAAATATATGAATAAGCGCTAGGTTACGCCGTCTTTTTATTGTTTCCCTCAAGGATATTTATAAAAACTTAAATACTACAAGAAATATTTTCAAATCAATCAATTTCCATTTCTTCGCTCTGGTGTCGAGGTTCAGCGCGGCGTTGAGTTCTGCCATTCAACACGCAATGCCTTCAGAATTCAGCAGAAAGTGGGGAACGGAGTGTCTTTACACTAGGTTCCCTCTGCCTACCCTGCTGTGTGCGGCATAGAGCATGAAGCTGTTTAGTTATGTATTTCGGACCATATGTACAAGTTGTTTATTAATGGCACAGTACCAGGCCTGGTACGTAACAATGTGCTTACGATATAATCTACGTAATATCGGAACTTAAGGAGCTTACGTAACACATTTGGTCCAAACGCTTTAGTGCTTTCGACTGACTAATGATTAATTAGTCAGTAGTAGTAGCCCGTGAAGTCTAGGCTGAGCTTTGCATTGGTGTGAGTGTTCATAAATAGTATATATGTGATGTTGGCAGTCAAGCGCGATCGCACCTTGCTTGACCTAAGCCGGTTTGTACTGCTTTCGAACAATCGATCTACACCTCTAGTAATGAAAGCAGCATCATTTATATAATTTTTAATATTATATTTTATTGTAAATTAAATGAAATCAGTTTCACGCTGTATCCCGCACACAGCGGGGTAGGCAGAGGGAACCTAGTGTTAAAACACTCCATTCCCCTCTTTCCGCCGAAATCGGGTACCTGTCGGCTACTGGTGCCAATACTAATAATGTATATTATATTAAATAATGTATATTATTTGTACTTTTTACGCAATATCAAAAAGATATATTTACTTGACTTTGATAAATATTTAATTAAGGGAAAGGTCAATTTCCTCCGGAGTCCAAGAACAGTACAATCGCAGATTTTAATCTGATAAAGGTCTTTTCATACTATAAAATAAATCATATATCGAATTTCTATAAAGATTTCTCATTTCGTCGATTCCTATTAATAAAAAAATATGTTTATTTTTGCCTATTTTGTTATTAATAATTAGATTCTGATAAAATTTGGATTTGCAATTGTGTTGCGGTAAAAAACTGTAAAATTAAGCAAAATGATCAAGAAAACTGAGTTATAAAACAGCCATACGGATATCAGTTTTAACAATTATGGTTTGTTAGTACTAACTAGTCTAAAATAACAGGAACTTTTTAGAGCGTCATTATAATTAAAATATGAACATAAAATGGAAAAAAAATATAATCTCTGGCATGAAATAAAATAAAAATACCTATTACAAAATAATAGTCCACAATATATCTTTATTTTTCCAATTTATAAGAAAACTAAAACTTAAACTAATTAATTATTTTTTTTTGCATGTAACTGTGCAAAGTGATTCTATATCCTCTTTTATATAAATCATTTTCCTCCGTATTTTCACATAACATAAGCGGAAAAATATACATATCAAAATAACTCAAATAGCAGATATTTCTTAGTAAATATAATTCAACATCTTCAGAATTATCAACTGCAAGAATTTTACGTATGTCACGTAAAATTCTCGTAAATCCTATAATATTCTTTGAATAGTGGTCCTGAACTGCTTAACTAAAGCACACTTTATACCTTGCATCTGGTAAAACCTGAAAATTTGTATAAAGATTTTAAACATTTTTAAAGTTTGTTAATCCACATTTTGGAAAGTATTAGTAGTAAAGTAAATACTTATTTAGAAAACGTATAAAAATTTGAACGTAGCGTTCCTCCTGGAAACCGATCAGGTCGGTTTCCAGCAGGCGCGGGTTCGAGTCCCGCTACGTTCAAATTTTTATACGTTTTCTAAATAAGTATTGTATAAAGATCTTTTCGCTTTAAGTTGGCATTGTATCCTCTTATTTCTTTTTTTTTAAATATATATAATATCTTCTACAGGGTTCCTTTTTTGAAATTTACACTTGTAATTTTAAATAAAAATGTCTAATCTTTAACATTAAAGGTTTTTATTTTGGTTATTTCTAGTACGTTTTACGTCTCTCTTTAGTCTTTGCCCATCGTGCTCATGCATTTCAGTAGTCAGCAGTATACGTAAGTAGAACCTAAGAGAATTCTTAGGTTCTATTTTTAAGTTCTAAAAGTGACCTTACTCTAAGAATCGATAACCAGAATAGAGTCCCGACCAATTATTGAGCAAAAATAAGTTTTTTTTATCCACTGGGTATATATTTGCGTTTTCATAATTTATTAAACAGCTGCTAACATGGTTAGCTCCTCTTTAACCAGTATATTCATTCCACATATAGCATATTCTTTTAAAGTTCAAACGTAAAAGGGTACAGATTGTATAGGTAAATGTAGAAAGTTTTCGTCGTCGTCGTCGAAATTTTTATGTGCTTGTTACAACTTATTTATGATGTTAGCATCTCTGTAGGGAGATTTTTACAAATTTCCGCTACCCAAAGATAATTACTAAGAATTATCGTTTGGCAAGAGAGAAACTATTTTTAAATATTTTTAAACATTTTTAAAGTGTTATTCCACACTTAGGAAAGAAAAATACTTATTTAGAAAACGTATAAAAATTATAAAAATAATTAATATTTTAAAGTGTTATTTTTACAGCTTGATGCACTTGGTGCACTCGTCAATACAGTGTAAGCTAGCGAAACTTAATATTTGTTGTTATACATCGCATAGACAGTTACATTTCGATAACATATGTGTTTTGAAAACGTGTCGACAATGATTTCTTAGAATTTTTGAAAATGTCACATTAAAATGACCTTTATCGAGATCATAAATGTAATTAAAAAATATCACTTTCCATACTTTACCTAGGGAGTTCTTCTTTTTGATATTTGATAAGTCATTATAAATTATTCAATAATTGTAAAACAACTTTATTAAGTGAACACACTTATATAATTTCGCTTGGTAAGTATAAAATATTATTTTAGCCAATTTCTTCGTTATAGTGTGTATTACGCCCTAACGTTTGTCTAATAAGATGTAACATCTTTAATAAAAAAGATAAGCGATTTATATGAATATTGTTGAGATTTTTAAAGTATTTTCATTATTTTTATGTTTTATTTGATGTAAATAAAATAAAGAAAAATATTCTTATACAATATGAGATACAAAGAGAATTCTTTAGAAGTAAAGTAAGTAAAACTTAAAGTAATATAAGTCGAGTTAAGAGTTTGTAACATAAATTTTCCCTCAATTAATAAATTTTATCAAATATCTATGTATACCTATAAAGTTTAAAGTTAATACTAATATTAATAATATATAACGAAAGTTATTTTACACTGTAGATTAGCAAACCCCGCGCGGCTTCGCCTGCTTGTGTTAAGCCAATATTTATTTAAGTGTATTTATGAAAAAATATTAATAAATTTAGTATGGTTATTTTAAATAAGTATAATAAACAATCTGTGATTTAAATCTTTTGGGATTTTATTTGATATTTCCCGCAACAATATCGTAGGCATTGGAAAAAAAATAGTTATTTCATATAGGTAGGCAGTAGGTACGCGCGCAACTGCAGAAATCCTGATCTTGCGTGAATTCCGGGATACAAAGTTCCTATACGTTGTCCAACAATTCCCTCTATCTTCCAGTGTCAATCTCATAAAAAAAATGTTCACCACAGATTAATGCGGAGAAACAGCTTTCTTTTGATTTTTTCTAATTTTAAAAATTTCTCTTTCTCTTTTAATTTTGAAATTGTGGTTTGGCATCGTGTAAATAGATAGCTATATACACTAGGAACAACACGATTATTTTCAAATCATATACAGATCCTTCAGATTTATTTATTTTTATTTTTTTTTTTTTTTTTTTTTTTTTCGATTGGACTTT
>DWQW01004951.1:0-18700 GCA_018249695.1 Heliconius erato demophoon | reverse complement strand
GTTATAGTAAGTAGTGGATAACGGTGTGATTTGTACATAGATTAAGTTTATTACATTGTATAAGATATATTTTCTCATATGTACAAATGTTTGTTATCCCAAATAAATAAAATAAAATAAAATAAAACTTTCGCCTACTGTCGATAGCGACTTGAAGCCCCCGGGAGCCCTTCACTACTACCGTGACCCTTTTACCCTAATACAGCTGAAATAGGGAACATTGGTACGCATTGGACGTATGCTGTATTTTTTGTTCTCTTTCAAATAATACGATTCTGTCGCTGTTTTTTATAAGATTCCCGTAATACAACGTTTCAAATTCAAAAGAATTTGAATTATCATCAAAAGATGATATATTTTTTATAAAAAAAATTAAATCAGCTTTACGCTGTATCCCGCACACATCAGGGGGCAGAGGAAACCTAGTGTTAACACACACCGTTCCCCACTTTTCGAAATTTTGAATTCTGGAGGCATTGCGTGTGGAGTGGCGGAACTCTACGGCGACCTCGACCTTTACTCCAGAGAGAAGAAATGGAAATATAAATATTTCATTTCCTCGAGTGGGCATGGAACGCACGACCAGTCGATTTTACAGTCACACTTTGTGTCCCTGCGCCTCGACTCCTTCTATATTTTTTATCTTTACGCTGTATTAGCTAAGACACTTTGTATCCCGCGTACCCTTAAATTTTCAAGACATTGTGCATGGAGTGAGTTTTGTCTTTTTACCGGAATTTTTTATGTTTTTATTACTATCTACAGAATATTGTGACGCCAAACAACATTAAAATATTTTAATATTTTTAAAGTATTTATAATCCCACATTTGGAAAAAACTTTCTTACGAAACGTATTATTTAAAAGTGGGTGGACTTGAACAAGCGCCTCTTGGAAGCCGTCAAACGTAACCACTAAGCCATTACGTTCTTTTCAAGTTACGACGGAAACCTTAAGCCTTAACTTAGTTTGTTTTATATTACAAAATATGATTTTGTGTACAGTTCATAATTGATTTTAATATTTTTAACATTTTGGTCTAACTTACTATTTGCCATTTTTTTTTACTAAATAAATATATATTTAAAGTCGTGTTATAAATGAGCTCTGAGAGAAATTGGCAACCTCAAGACCTCTCGCTATGATGAGGTCGCTGTCTTCATTAGCGAGAGTGGAGCACTAGGAATGTCGGGATTTTCTATAATTTGAAGAACATACTTTTAGATTTAAAAGTAGAAATTTAACACTTTTCTCTGCAATGCAGAGTGCCCACTGTTAAGACACTCTGTTACCATTTTCCGCCCAATTTTCGAGACATAGCATTTTTTTTCTCGGCTTCGACTTCGATCTCCCACATAACAAGGAGTGGTTGTAATATAGATTAATAATAGACAGAAATTTGAAAAAATATTAAGATTTTTTTTAATAATTTGAAGTGTCAGTACAATCCGTTCCAAATAAGACACTTCGTTTCCTATTTTCTGCCGAATTGTCGAGACATGACGTGTTAAGTGCCGCAACTCAACGCTGCTCAATATTTTGTAACCAGAGCGATAAATTTTATTCCCGACTGGAAATCGTACCTACAACCAATGAGAGAACAGTGACTAATATTACAAATAAAACTGTTATTAATAGAATTTCAACAAATCCTTATGAAATAAGACTTACTTAATCAATCTTAATACAAACATAACATTTCAAACAAGCCTACTAACTAATTTGTCCTAATTTGTAAATAACTTTATATATTGAAACACTAAATCAATATTTAAATTGAGTTAAAACGAAGTTCTAACAATGTTACTGGCCCTCCGCCAACCGCACGCTGATTTAGAAGTTTAGTCTATTACACTGTAGTTAGGTAATATTGAAGATCAAATATGTAAATGTTTTTTAGCTTCTCGTTGTATTCTGCACATACTGCACGGGTTCCCGTGATGCTTCCCCTATCACATCCCATTCCGATTTGGTCCCATTTTAATTTGGTCCATTTCTAACAATGGTATTAGGTTCCTTCTGCCTACCCTGCTTTATGCGGGTACAGCGTAAAGCTGAAATAAAAATAGCACCCGTGCTTACAAGCTTTAATAAATGATCTTTTAAGTATGATCATTTATAAAATTTATTTGAAGTCTGTTAAAAATGTGTTTGTCATTATAGTATCTTGATTAAGAATAGTTTGATTGGTATCGTACTGGTATTTAATTGTAAATTATAGATTTTTTTATATCTCTAATACAAAATTGAACTCAAACACTGTTTTAAAATGTTTCTACTACGCCACGACACGGAAATTCATACAGATGTCATTTTATCTATACTTAATACTCGTAAAGCTGTGGAGTTTGTTTGCTTGGACGCGCTATTCTCAGTAACTAAATTTTCGATTTAAAAAAAAAAACCTTTGGTGTGCGGGATTCCAGTTTTATACAAAAGATATAGTCTATATTTTACATTACATTAATCGTTCCACGTAACTACTCACTATACCTCAGGGACAGTGTATGACACATGATTACATCCCACGATGTAATCATGTGTCATACACACCTGTTTGGTTATTTCCATTTGATTTGCATGTCTGTGAACTTAGAGTAGCATTGTCTAGTAGATCAAAAATAAAATGGAGTTCTCTTCGCATGCAGCTGAATTCAACCCCTATAGGTTTTAAAAATTGTTCTAGGGTTTTTACGTAAAAAAAAGTTATTTAACAATAGTTCTGTTGATTGGGTATAATTTTTTTTTTAAATTAACCTCTTTAAATAAAAAGTTTGCTTATAAGTTTCTTTTTCTGTACTCCAAGAGACCGTGGACCTGAATATTCACATGATCTCAAGATAAATGGTTCCATTTTTCCTTTTGAGGTACAGAACCTTAAAAAGAAAAATGTTTCAACAGTCGTACTACAATTATATTTTTTTAGAATAACAACTATTCGGTCGTTGAAATAGATATCTGAGACATCTAATAGAACCTGGAAGTAAACCAATACTCCGAACTTGCCAAGGAACTGTCCAGATAGTGAAGAGTTAATTTGTACGTAGTAGAAGTAGGAATGGTAAGCATAATTGTGATATATTTCTATAGTCTGTTAAAAGATGCCAAGCCTGTCAGGAACTATCGGCAACTCATTTGTAAATGATCATACTTCATAGGAAGTAATAGTAGATTCACTTTGATTTTGATTAGGTAGTGAGAGTAGCTGATAAATTAGAGCTGAAATTACAGGTGCCTCTTGAATCTACGTTTGGGTCGCAAATTCCTCGAAGCTACCTTGGTCAATGAAGGACACAGTGAATCCATGGAATCCTTCACGCTTATTTTTTACCCCCTTCCACCTTCAACACTTAGCTCTATAGGTACAACTTAAAATATATATATATTTTTTTTTTATTAGCTTCACGCTGTATCCCGCACACAGCAGGGTAGGCAGAGGGAACCTAGATTTAAGACACTCCGTTCCCCACTTTCTGCCGAATTCTGGAGGCATTGCGTGTTGAGTGGCAGAACTCAACGCCGTGCTTAACCTCGACACCAGAGCGAAGAAATGGAAATATAAATTTAAGTAAATATTTCATCTCCTCGAGTGGGGATCGAACCCACAACCAGTCGGTTTTACAGTCACACCTCGTGCCGCTGCGCCACGACTGGCGATAATAAAACAAGTTCCCCCATTTCGCGTAACAAAGTCAATCAAACGCTCGTTCGTGTGTTGCGTGAGTTAATTGTGGAAACCGTTTTGATGCTTCATTTCGCTAAAGTCTGAACACGAATATAAATTATTTTGCAATTTTATTATACGCTTTAATATTATAAAGTAAATACAAAATTATTATTTTCGTAAGTATGAAAAAATTGTACTAGATTACAAAATATTGTAAGTACTTTCGGTAAATGTATTTTTGACATTAGAATATGTCAATATAAATAACCCGAAAGTAATAAAAAATAGCAAAATACTGATAAATTTCGAAACTAAATAGCAAAAATTGTTAGTACAGTAACATATTACATCAGTTCGGCTGGATCAAGATCAAAGAGCAGACTCAAACCGATAATTTAGGGGTTTTCCGAATATCGGATACGGATCGAGTGTCAGTGAAGGGTCTGTCGATGTGCTCTAAAGAAAAGGTTCTCTCCATTGGAAGTAGTGTAGCCTTCATATGACATAAATAAAGATATGCTTATAATGATATATGTATTGATAAAAAATATATAATAGTAATTTTAAATATATACCTTCTTTCTAGAAAATTTGTTAATTTTCAGTTTCCATTTTTTTTATATTTTATTTTATTAGTTTAACATTGGCTCATACATTGTTATATCAAGTAAATCTAACTTTAAAATCTTGAAACGGTAATGTGAAAATTAATCTCTTTAAATAAAAAGTTTGCTTAGAAGTTTCATTTTTCTGTGCTCCAAGGGACCTAGAATATTTTCTAAAATACTAGACCTGAATATTCACAAGATCTCGAGATAAATGGTTCCATTTTTTTTTTCTTTTGAGGTACAGAACCTTAAAAAGAAAAGTTTTTCAACATATTGTAGTAACAATAATATTTTATTAGAATAACAAAATTCGTCGAAAAATGGAGAATGGAGTGTTTTCCCACTAGATCCGCTAAGCTACATAAAAATATCTAGCAACACTACCACTCAACCTACGTACATTCATTAACACGGTTTAACTAATATCATACCGTATCGTATCTGAAATAGTGCGGGCTGAGAGTTCTCAACTATGCGAGGCACTTCCTTCCTGTCGAGAGTATCTGGATAGCTGAGAGGCTAAAATTGATGCACTCCGATCTTGACCTGAATGGCGGTCTCGTCTTGGAATATATGAAAAATGGATATATGTTTTCTATGTATAACTCTGTATGTAAAATGGATATTTGAAAATTTTATTTTTACTACTACTAATACTAATAAGTATTGTAATTCTATATGATAATATGAAATGTCCTACAGGACAGTACGATCAACCGTTATAGCCACCTGGGGAAATTTGAATCCGAATATTACTTTACGATGCCTTAATATTTTATAAAATAATTAATTTAATCTGTGTTATATTTTTTATGGGTTCTGGATTTGAATTTTATCTTGAAAAAATATTATTTTTATGCTTAAAACTCTTCGGTTACTGATTGACAGACTGACAAGGCACAGTCAGTTCTAAGCAGCGTGGAATTTTGAAATGATCCTTGAGGAGTGTAGAGGAGAATTATAACATAATTTTCCGAAATTCTTAAGGAATTCCTTAATTCTTTAGTTTCTATAATCTACGCAAACAAACAACAATTTCGGGCTACACGCATATATTATTATATTAGTATAATGTTCAAATTCCAACTCGATATCTCCAAGCGTTCTTGAGATAAAAACCCTTGACAGACAGACAGACAGACGGGCGGACAACAAAGTGATCTTATAAGGGTTCCTTTTTTTCCTTAAAACGAAATATTTGAAATACCTATAAATATGGAAACAATGGATTCCTACTGTCTACGTACTGCTATTTGCGGGATACAGAGTGAAGCAATAGAGAAATATAAAACCCACATAGAAAGGTAAAAAGAATATTTTATGAAATAAAATGAAATAGCAACAGGTCGCAGCTCAGCAAATAGGTTTACCGCATCGACTCAATATTGTCTTGAGTAATGCAATCAGTTTGTTATTGACATCGAAACCGCTTTATAACGCCGTTTGGGACCAAATGTGTGTTAGAGATATAAATAATATCTGTAATATTTTAATATTGTAAGTGAGCGGTTAGAGACCGAGGGGACCTCGACCTCGAGAACACAGTGTCAATGATACTGGAGGAAGGTCACCTTAAAGGCATGATCCCCAGAGGGTCTTTACGAAGAGGTAGAGGCCCGCCGGGGCCCATGACAATGAGGTATCAGATGAAGTGGACGAGGCGAAAGAGGTATATAGAGACCGTAGTGTTTGGCGTTCTCTCTGACTACCCAGCTAGGGATACAGCGTGAAACTAAGCTAAGATAATAGATCAATATTTTTTTTACCGTTGTTAAACGAATCGTAGACCATCCTAACTTCTGTATAACAGAACCCCATTGTAACACATCTTGATATAACGAATTATTTTCTGATTCCCTTCAGTATCATTACATCGAGGCACTGTATTCTATGCTATAATATTGTAAACCTAAAGAGTTTATTTGTTTGTGCGCGCTTATTTTAAGAATTACTGGTTGAATTGATAGATTTTAAGGGTTCCGTATCGCAAAAGGTAAAAACAGAACCCTTATAAGATCACTTTGTAATCTGTCTGTCAAAACTATTCATCTCGAGATCTCATGGAGATATTAAGGTGATGTTAATATCAAGTATTCAAGTCTATGATTATTTGAAGCATACAAAAATAAAACTTCTAAGTCAACGCAATCAATAGATACGAGCATTTATGTATCGAATATGCTGCATTTTATATGAAATTCGCCGCATGATCAAAACCTATAGAGTACAACTTCCCGTAACACAGTTAAGAAATTTGGGACAAAGTGAGAAATTGTGATAAAAACACAGAAAGTGAGAAATTATAATAAAAAGATTTTCATATCATTTCATAGACAAAAATCACTACAAACTTATATTTATTTCATCCAAAATCTGTGCATGTGCCCGCTTAACTTTTATACAACGTACATTCCGTTGACCTACCATTCTGAAATTGGTACGGAGGTCTCGGTGGGCGTGTCTGGCTCACTTTTAACCGGTTTTTTTTATAAATAATAATGTATCGTCTTTTATACGCCTCTTTACAACATGCCTGCTTACCAAAGAATAGTGTTGCTATACCACATATGCTCTAGCGTATTACAGATTAGTAAGGTAGCAAGAACACTATGTTCTCAGGTTCCCCTGCCGACCCACTACGTGCGGGATACAGCATAAAGCTAAAAGATCTTTCTAGAAACACTATAATATATTCTATAAAATAATTGGACAGCAAAACAGTAATTTAATTTAAAAAAAATTACTTGATCATAATATGTAAAGCAAATAAAGCACTTTGGTACAGCGTGTTTGGTTAGGACTGCCCTAAGGCTTTATGTTTTTAGTGACTACTACTCACCCTTTTCTGTATATATACGTATGTACATATGAGTATTTAATTTAACTATTTTATTTCAATTACCAAAATCTAAATTAAATTTAAAGGCTGTTGTAGCCCAGCGTGTTACTATAAACGCGACGGTTGTGAGTTCGATTCCGATCCGGGGAAATGAATTATTTTCGTTTCTCCACTCTTAGAGAAACGAGGGGTTGTAATTCTTTGAAAATTTGGCGGAGGTTACCTCCTTGCGACTACGTGATTCAGATGCCCTAACATAAAAAAATTGTGAAATCGCCACAATTGACTTTATTCATAGAACACATAATTTTGCAAAGTGTAAAACACGTTGCGAATATAGAAACTGACACTTGGAGTGACGTGACCTAAATGCTTCCTTTAAACGATATACCTTTGAAACTGTCTGAGTGAACTTGAAAGAGATGATTTTCTAGTGTTCACTTCGTTCTGTCATTCTGTATTTATAGTAGGTTGTTTTTTAAGTTTCAAGATGTATCCCGCATTTAACAGGTAGGCAGAGGCAACTTGGGGACCTAGTGTTAGTCTTTTCCTTTTTTATGAGTGAGAATCGTAATAGATTATAAAGGTTAAGTGGTTAATAGTAAAAAGTTGTGGGTTAACCACAAATTTATAGTTTTTAAATTTTCTCAAACAAGTACTACCTGTATATGCTAGCTGCCAAATTTCATATTTCTAGGTTAATTGGAAGTACCTTCAGAAAAGAATTGCTTCTCTTTAAAACGGCCAAATCTTTTTTATTATGAGGTCGTAAATCTGAGTATATGGTTTAAATTTCAACTCTATGTCTCGAAACGTTCCTGAGATAAAGGCTCTTGACAAACAGACATACAGACAGACAGACGGACAACAAAGTGATCTTATATGGGTTCCTTTTTTTCTTAATAGGTACGGAACCCTAAAAATATAAATTATATAAAATTATCACATTATTTACAATGTAGTGTTACATTGTGTGACAAGCTCCATATTAAGCCTTAATCTGTCGTAAGAACAAAGACTTCAAACACCACTCAGCTCAGTATACAGGAATGTAATACTTGAATGGGTAAATAATTGAGTACAATTGTTAGCTCTAAGCTTTGTTACTTGTAATCTTACTATTATTAAGAATTAAGATCCGTTAGCAGCCTTCACGCGGCTTTGCCCGTTTGTACTATGTGAATGTAAGATTATTTAAGTACATTTGGGAAATATTCATTGATCATTTTTCTTCTTTTTCTAAGGTTCTTCCCGTGAAGACACCAGACAGACACTTCAATTTTTTGTACATATAGATATGTAAGTGATCAGAATTTGATAAGATTCTTATTTTACACGTTCTGGGTAGATCTAGTAACCTACTAAGTTTTACACGTGGCTTCCTCTTCTTAGTCAAATTGAAATAATTAAAAGTTTAATGAAACGTAACACTTTTTAGTGCCAGAAGTAACCTTGACTGCAGGTACAGTATTATAATGCAACGATTAAAGTGATGTAATATTTCTGATAACCTTCCTCGATAGCTGGACTGTCTAATGCAAAAAGAATTTGTCTATTCAAACCAGTAGCTCCTGAGATTGGCCCATTCAACCAAACAAACCCTTTAACTTCATAATATTAATACAGGATATAAACATTCCTTCGATAAGAATTTGAACCAATAACTATTGCATGTATCTATTTGTGCCACAAAATCTCAATGATTTAAATTTAATCGTTAAAAATAAATATGTTCGTTCTACATCCTCCTCCAAGGGCATCTGGTTTATGTTATTATAGTGACTCGACGGTAACAAACGCGGTAACGTCACATACTAGTCGAGTGCAGAAGTAATTATAGATTTAATATTTATTATCTTGTCAAGTATAAATGTAAAATCCAGAAGTGTTGAAAGGTACAAGTAGTATCGTGGTACAGCGGCACGTCGCCGGACTGCAAATGCGACTGTTTTGGGTTTGATTCTCATTCGAGGAAATGAATTATTTTCATTTGCTCCCTTTGGTAAAAAGAGAAAGGTCAAGGCAACATCTTGAAAATCGGGCGGTGCGTCATTGCCGTATTCATTTTCATCCTCTCTATATTTATACGGTACCTTCATCTCATGTATATGTATGTATATAATTATGTATACAGTACATATTTATACGTGCGTTTTTCATCCCTCCATTACTCTTCCTGAAGTGGTTTTAATAAAATATAATTTTGTTAATGTTTAAATAGATTCATTGTTGTTTTAAAAATACAATTGAAGTCGATAGGTGTCGTTACAGTCGATGTGCACAACAACAGATCAGCTAAACTATTAGAAATATAGTTTTGAGACAGAGTAACATACGTCTGCTAAACCCATTAAAATGTTCCTCTAATATTTGAATATAATGTAACTATCAGTAAGGTGTAATTTCCATATCTCTATATCACGTAAATCGACTGTTGTAATCGATCGACAGCTCGTAAGCTACAATCACCGTATAATAGAGGTTAGTAAGTACCTGAAAGATACCAATTTACAAATTCCTTTGAACAGTTCACACCGCGTGTGTACTATGTACTTAAAAAAAATAAATATATCAGCTTCATGCTGTATCCCGCTCACTGCAGGGTAGGCAGAGGGAACCTAGTGTTAAGACATTCCGGTCCCCACTTTCTGCCGAATTCTGGAAGCATTGCGTGTTGAGTAACAGAACTCAACGCCGCGCTTGTCCTCGATTCCAGAGTGAAGAAATGAAAATATAAATTTAAGTAATTATTTCGTCTCCTCGAGTGGGGATCGAACCCACAACCAGTCGGTTTTACAGTCACACTTTGTGCCCCTGCGCCACAACTGGCCTCTATGTAGTTAGCAGTTACTATTTACATCTAACTATGGGGGTCATTTCATTTTAGTTAAGAACACTGAAACTACTGCTGCAAGAAACTGATCTAGATTGAGAGTAGCTTTTATTAGCAGTAACATTATATGTGGAAGGTGCTGGTATTAAATATTGCGTGTGGAGATTACAAGTTGTATGATTTGCTTTACGCTTTATTTGGTTTACGCTGTTTCTCGAGCAGGATAAACAGGGGAGGTTTATTGTTAAGACTATTTCTCTCGTTCTCTAACTTTTGAGATAAGTCTGTTGACTGGCGGAACTTAACGTCGCGTTTTGTCCTGTTATTAGAACGGGGGATTACGTAATGTCTTGGATTCGATCGTAATTCTAAATATTGCGTCTCGGAGTATCACCTATGTTTGACAACTTATACAAAGTCACGTTCCCGCCGACTTGCCATCTATAAATTGGTACGGAAGCCTCGTTGGGCGACGTTAAATGGCACTTAACCGGCTTTATATGTTATCTCTCAATATTTCTGGAAGAAATTCATTGAAATATTTCATTTTAATTGACAACGACAGATTTAAATATAATATACCCACTGTAAAAACCTTATATTCACTAGATTTTTTTGGATATTTCCAACAATTTTGTATTGAGCTTTGAACAAAATAATTTGAAATCCCACAAAGCGATTGCAGAAATCTTTGAAGCTACGTTCGAGAGATAATCGATTCTCTCACCTGCCCTTTGAACTACGCTTAACATCCGCTTATAGGATGGTGTGTAAGAGAAGCCTCAGGTTTTATAAAGTAATATTAGCTTTAATATTCGGACACTATGTCATTTCCTTTTTGTAAGCGCGACGTGGTTTACCGCCACGTAACACGCAAAGTCTCAACAATTCGGTGGAAAGTGGAGATGGAAGTGTCTTAATGTGGACGAAGTTTCTTAACACTGGGCGGGTTTCAGTTGCATCACTCAACACGCAATGTTTCAAAAGTTTCGCAGTATATAGTACGTACGTGTTAAAATTAGAATATGATTAATTCACCGACGCTATTGTATGGATACTTAGGCGGCTTCCAATGAAAATTATATACCGACGTATATAAGTTGATCGGGAGAGGTAGATAGTTTGTGGTGTACCTGGCGCGGTTATTAATGTTGTATTGTGATAGTTTTAGAAGAGTAGCAATTCAGGGTACAGGCATAGAGAAGCATATTTAAATAGGGACACAGACGCGCGAATGTGGGTTCGATTTCCACTAGAGAGTACTCACAACCGTCGTTCTTACAGCCTGAAATAAATGCAAAATGTACACAGTAATGCGCTGTAGGTAAAACTGTTTGTTTTCCAGAACGCCGTCGCTCACATTATTCCCTGACAGGTTCACAAACGCGCGCCGGCGAGCACTACGCTGACGTATCGTTTTAATTGCGTTGCGCTTAATATGCAAATGTCGTTTCCTTTTATAATTTACTTCAAATAAAAAAAGTCCTTGGGAAATTTACATACAGACAAAACGTTTGTTTAGATCTATGTATTGTAGTAAAGAGGTTACTTAGAGAGGTGTAAAATGTACTGAAATCCAAAATCTTTATTATATTTTAACTAAGTTGGATGTTCCGCGCCTGCTGGCGGAACCCAACGCCTTAGTTTTTATAAATTGAAATTTTTTATAAAATAAAATTGATCTATTATCGAGGTCGTTTGTTGCGCGGCGGCGGTTTCAACTTGAAGATATGAAATATTTAATATTTTCATTTCTTCGCTCTGGTAACGAGGCAAAGCACAATGTAGAGTCAGCGGGAAGCGGGGAACGGAAGTGGTTTAAAGAGAACGAAATGTCTTAACACTAGGTTCCCAGGTTCCCTTTACCTACCGTGCTTTGCTGCAAAAAAAAAATTAAAAAATGTTAAATATAAATATTTTAAACTAAGTAAATTATTAGCAGTATAATAAAATATCACCATTTGTTCACCGCAGGGCGTACATTTCAACGTAAAAAGGTTTAATCAAGAGAATAATCGACGATGTAAAAAATTTCAACTACTGAGATAGTGGATTCAAAATTGGCTTCGTTTCGCTTAACAATCATATTCGAAAATGTTTTACTATTTATTTTATTTTAGATATGTTCTCATTTCTTAGAGTGTTTCTACGGTACCTAGGCTCCATTATAATATATTTTAACAAATAACAAAGAAATGTATCAATAAATATTGTATAATATGAAATTTAAGACCGTCGTGGCGCACAGGGAAAGAGTATAGCTGTTAATACAACTTTTGGGGGCTCGAATCCTACTCGGAGTAATGAAATAGCAAGTGGTAGTGGTAGTGGTAGTGGTAGTGGTAGTGGTAGTGGTAGTGGTAGTGGTAGTGGTAGTGGTAGCAAGACAAAGTGCGGCGTTGAGTTTCTTAATTTAACACTCAATGTCTCGAAAATCGGGCGGGAAGAGAGAGACGGATTATCATAACACACTGGGTTCACTGTGATACAATGAGATATGTTATATAAGGGGTAGGCGAAGGCATGGGCGTATCTACAGATATTGTACAGGGGGAGGCTGACTTTTTTATTACGTTTAAAGGTAATTTTTCTTAGTAAAATTTCTGGAGTACAAGACTATTCTTGGGGTCGACACGGTTTATCCGATCCCTCCTATTTGCTCTTTCTCACTTTCCGCTAAATTGACGAAACATTGAACGGCAACTCAACGCCGCGCTTCGTCTCCAGAGGTGGAAAATAAGAATCAATCTTACCAATATTATAAAAGAAGAAGTTTATTTGTCCCACTTTCACTTATATCGTTTTTGTTAAACGGATTTCGATGACACTTAACACAAAGTACAAATTTACTTTACAGTTATATTATACAACAGAGTAACACATAGGCAAAATTTTCTTTACCGTTCCACTGCACCACGACGGTCTCTATATCTATGTAATTGTACAGAAAATAAACTTGTATAGCTACATAGATTTAACAAAGCTCGGTTTAATTCGCAAGGGTCGGCTGATTTCATCAACTCCACGGCCCTGTGGAGGCTGTTTGCTGTGCACAATGTGAACTGGGAGGAAATACGTTTTTGATATTATTCTATAGAAAATGGGTTATATAGAATGGTGGTGGAATAGTATATCAGTAGTGAGAGTTGTATTCCCGAAAAATTGCTTAAAATTACATAAACACCGCCATATTACACTGATTTTGTACGTTTGAAGAATTTTTTAATTTTTACTCACTTTTTTGTAAGTTTGCTCAGTTTGTTCATCAAGAATCAAGTTCCTTAAGGAAACAAGGCGACACTGTGTTTTACCTTTCAATCTTCAATGTCTCTAAAATTGGAAAGTGCGTGGAGGACGGAGTGTCTTTTCCTGTTTCAGGTTCACGTTGTATCCCGTTAGGCACACCAGTGTAGGCAGAGGGGCCCTAGTGTTCAGGCACTCTGTTCCCCATTTTCTTCCGAATTAGGGAGATTGCGTGTTAAGTGGCGGAACTCAACGCCGCGCTTTGCCTTGGCACCAGAGCGAAGAAATGAAAATATTAAATATTTTATTTTCCAGAGTGGGAATCGAACCCACAACCTGTGACGTTCCTACTCACACGATTGTACTACTGAGGGACTTCTAGCGAACTATATTTATGTATATAACGTCCTTAATAATTATGTACATATATTAAGGAAGTAAATTTCAAAATAAGAAATAGCTCCACGTCTCTAAACCAACGCTATGTGCTTGTATGTTTACTGGGAAATATTTCAGATTCAAATGTCATGAGAGATGGCATTTTTATTTGAAAACCAACTTGCATTTGTATGATTATATTTGTAGATATTTTTAGTTGAAGGTAACTGAGAAATGATTTTCGTACATGATGTTACTGAAATCCGCAATGAAAATAATGAAAATAATTCATTCCCCCGCGTGGGAGTCAAACCCGCAATTGTCGCGTTTACAGTTGCATTAATATCTTTGTAAACATTTCGGCAGGATGGCTAGTGTTAAGTCACTCCGTTCCCATTATGACACTTCCTCTTTTGCCTTTTGTGCTCCATTTTCCGCCGAATTTCAGAAGCATTGCGTGTTAAGTAACAATAACCAACGCCGCGTTTTGTCTCGTTACCGGAGCGAGGAAATGAAAACACGAAATACTCTGTATATTTATAAATAAGGCAAAAGATTATCATTTGTAGCAATATTTCACCGACACCTTATAACGTTTAGATATAGCACTCAAGTCCTTTGAGCGCTTTGAGATGTAAACAGCTGAAGCCTTTGTGTATTTGCTCTATATTGTTTTTTGTAAACATCAAACAATTACTGGTTTATTATTACAGTAGTATTAGATTTCATACAAATTTCTATACAATATACTATTTACTATTCTATTCCTTATACAGATAAAGAACATAACAGACAGCAAATAGTAAAAAAATATTATTTATTTTCTAAGCACATAATACTTTTGTTACTGGTCGCTGTCTGTACATGGATATACAAGAGTAGGCAGAGGGAACTTGGGAACACAGTGTTAAGACACTCGGTTCTCGTTAATATACTTCCGTTCCTCACGCGTGTCTACCTCTTCAGGTGGTAAAGGCCGGCAATGCTGCTGTAGCTCCTCTGGTCTTACACGAGGTCGTGTGCATGTGGTGGTGATTGGACAGTGTTTTCGTAATAAGAAAGTAAAAGTACCTTCCAAGTTTACAGTCACCTGCAGTCGCACTGCACAACGATGGCCTCTGGTCATTATATTGTTCTGGTTAATATATTAACATTTCACAAAAAATGTAAAAAAATACTATATATATTTAATGAAAATAATATAAGTATATAAAGAAAAATGTGAATAAAACTTCTATTAGCTGATCGCGTGGACTGTTGGCATTTGGTTCGGGGCTTGTCGCGGCGCTTGAAAAACAATGCACTATAAAATCTTTTACTTTTAACTCTTTATAAGTGTTGTTTGCTGTAAAAGATTTTATTACCTTATTGATATCAGAATTGTGGATGTTGTGTAGCAACGGAAGATAAAGCACGGCGTTATGTTCCACGCGCTTCTTAACACACAATGTCTTGATTTTTTTTTCTTTGAAATATCTATAACTTTTCACTTTTCTGGAGCTTTCCTTTATGTGTTTTGCCAAATTTAATAACTGTAGGCCCACGGGAAGTACCCTATAATTATTGATTAGGCGGCGATTTCATACGAAATGCAGCAAAATCGATGCATAAATGTACGTCTATTGATTACGTTGACTTAGAAGACTTTTAGTGATTATAAGACCAGAATATTCAATATTTATTTCAACCTTCATGCGATCTCGAGATGAAATATCTTGACAGACGGACAACAAAGTGATCCTATAACAGCATCGAAAACAGAGTGTCTTGCCACTAGATTTCCTCTGGCTGCTACGTGTCGTGCGAAGTATTTTATTTTTTGGAAAAGACAAGGCAAATAGAGCCACTACTACACGCCGGTTTTAAATGCCGGGGGTGGTAATGATCCGGTCGAGTCTGCCCATGCGTATTGCCATTGCTGGCGACGTGGCTGTACGCCTTGAAACTAAATAAATACCTTATCAACAGATAACATAAATATCTAACGATTTCTTTAATCGCACAGCATATAAAAACACGAAACGAATAGAAGCTAACACCAATATGTAATGACAAAGCTATACGACGTAGACAGCTCGCGGCGGTCTGAGCGGCGATTAGACACTTAGTAGTGCACTCCGTGCCAGGTACCATGTTCAAGGTGAGCTTTCTTTCTATGCTAATATTGGTAGTGAAATTATTTTACAAATATTCACATCGAGGCCTTATAGGCTTTGTTAAAAGTATTTTTCGTGTGTACGGAATAACATTTTATTTTTTTTATTCTTTTTCAGCTTCATGCTGTATCCCGCACGTTGCAGAGGTAGAGGCGCGGAGGGAACCTGGGAACCAAGTCTTAAAACACTCCGTTCCCATTAAGATTCTTCTGTTTTTCCCCGAAATCAAGAGGCATTGCAGGTTGAGTCCCGGAACTCAACGCCGCACTTTGCTTCGACACCCGAGCGAAGAAATGAAAATATTAAATATCGATTCCCATTCGAGGACATTTCCTCTAATTGAACCCATGACCACGACACGACAATCTGTCACGTTTACAGTACACTTGTGCATATATGCCCAATTAATTAATACATGTCTAGGAAACTTATTATCTTTTTTTAATCCTGAGATTAACGCTTTCAAAGAAATAAACTCTTTAGCTTAATATTGTAAAAGTAAAAAGTTTGTTTGGTTGAACGCGTTAAACTCAGTAGCTTAGAATTCAAAAAATTCTTTACAAAACGAGACAAGTTGATCATTAAGGAAGCATGAAACTTAAGAAAACCTTAACAATTGACTTATTATTAATATTATACATCGTTGAGCTAAATTTTAATTCAATATATTTTTATCTATGAATTGATAAAAATATTCGAATATAAAACTATTTGTCTATGATTTTGTCTATGTGATTATTATAATAATGAGTAATTTAAATAATTTTGTTAGGTACAGTGCAGTTCTTTGCTTATTAGGGTTCTGTACCTTATAAAAAAAAACTGAACTCTTTTAGGATAACTTTATTGCCTGTCTGACTGTTTTTCCGCCTGTCAAGACTATTTATCTCGAGATCGTGTATCGATAACAAGCTAAAATCAATATTTAAATCTTTAAGTACACACACACAGTCCTTTAGAGTTTAGAAAAAAAAAGCTTCCAGGTCAACGCAATCAAAGATATTAGGGTTTATTTATGCATCGTTTTGTATGAAATTAATTAAGTATGTAATAAAAAAGAAGGGAAAATTTAAAATAAAATAACAGAAAAAATCCGAAAAAAGGAAAATTTATAGATAGGTACTTCATACAGAGAAATAATTACTAATTTAGATTTTCATTTCATAAAAAAATTGTACATACGCAAAGTTAAGTTTGTCTTTTATAAATTAACTCAGCGTTGACCTACAATCCTGAAATTGTTATTTTCTGAAATTAAAACTCTCGGTGGGCGAGAACGATAAGCACTTGACCATTTTTTTTAGCTTTACGTTAGAAATAATTTTTCTTTCTACGCTATAGCGTAGCGCAGAAAAAAAATACCTTATGTCTAGATATTTCATTTGCAATTTAACAACACTGTGTGTTGAATGGTGGTACTGAACACCACACTTTGTCTCATCGCACGAGGAAAATTTAAAAATATATATATATATATAATCATGTACCTAGCGAGAATCGAACTCGGAGCCACCATCACGAGCCACAATCATAGCAGATTTAAATTATAGTACAATGTCTACTTATTTAGATATTATTCTCAGTGGAATCTCTCACCTTGGAAAATAGTAATTCTAGAACAGGGGTTCCCAAATTTTTCTTGATCAAGGACCACTTTTATATCATTCTTGGTAGCAGGGACCACTATTCATGTAGGTATAACAAAAATTAACTGTGACTATTAAACAGAAATTTCGCCTCACCATCTCTAGTCATAAAATTAAAATCGCTCGCGGACCATATTCAGGCTTCTGCGGACCACTGGTGGTCCGCGTATCACTGGTTGGGAACCACTATTCTAGAGCAATTGTAAAGATTTACGCTTTACTTGATAAGCGAGTTCCAATGGATGGTTCATATAATATCAGTATTCGAGTCAAGTCCAAACTTGACCAATATCGCACTTGGCTGAGTTCATCTAATATAAGTTGTCAGTTTGTTCAGACGGTATATATTACAATTAGATGAGAACTTTCGTTCTCAGGAGGAAACTGTTAGTTACGTATTTGATTTAGACTTTGGCTAAAATGTGTAATCTTTTAAGGTCAAATAGTGGTTTGAGATATTTGTTTTGAGTTGATGAGTTTACCTTAGGCGTATATTTTAGCGAGTTGATATAATTTTTCTCTTTAGAAGCAGGCAGACAGAAAGGTTAAGACATTATACTCCCCACGCATCACTGAGCTTTCGGGACTTTTGGTGTTAAGAGTCGGCACTCAATGCCGCGCTTCGTCTACCAGAGGGAAACAAAGGTAACTTAATTTCCTCCATATGGACAATCGTCAAGTTTACAGTCAAATGCTGTATACTCTAAAGCTCTTTGTGTCAGTTCTGATGCTTAAATCAGTTGGCGTGAAAAGCGTTTCTCTAATGGCAGCATAGGCAACAAGAAAAATATTTCGAAAACATTCCATTCCATTCGACTTTTGGTTGTATGAAACTTGTCACGTTTGTCAGATATTCTCAAGAGAAAACGAATGTGAATATTTAACGAAATTTCGAAAGTCCGTATAAGCCTAGTAAGTACTTACTAGGCTTATACGGACTTTCGAATAACGAATACGTAAACAAATACGTAAAATAAACCTACTGTCAAGATGATCCGGTGTTTGGAAGCGGGATTTAATCAGAGCCGGGAGATGGTGATGGTTTCAATATTGTGATCATTGTTGCGATGTATGAGAAATCTCGTTTGTTTTTTCATTTCTATAATACCCTCTGAGGTTACTCATAGTGATTAAGCACTCTGCTCTACAATTTTCGATAAAACTCGAAAGGCAGACACAAAATAATAATAATAATAATAACACTTTATTGCACGTTTACAATTGGATTATACATTTGATATACAAGTACATAAGATCAATGTGCAATGGCGGCCTTATCGCTAAGAGCGATCTCTTACAGGCAACCAACAATACAGGATTAATGAAACAA
>DWQW01004950.1:0-18701 GCA_018249695.1 Heliconius erato demophoon | reverse complement strand
TGTTGAGTGGCAGAACTCAACGCCGCGCTTAACCTCGACACCAGAGCGAAGAAATGGAAATATAAATGTAAGTAAATATTTCATCTCCTCGAGTGGGGATCGAACCCACAACCAGTCAGTTTTACAGTCACGCCTTGTGCCGCCGCGCCACGACTGGCCTTCTTTCAATAAATTTATAAAAAATGAAGACTTCGGTTGACTTTCGAGAACACAGTATCGTTGATATGGAGAAAGGTCACTTAAAAAGCAGGGTCCCCGGTTGAATATATGATTTGAACACGCATCTATTGGAAACCGTCGAAGCACTCCACCACTATGACTCCTAGGCCATATGTTCTCATTAAGCTAAGTCGAAATTTTGTCGCTTGTTACAACCTATTTGTATGACTTTTTATTGATGTTATGTTGATAGCATCTATGTAGGAAGATTTTTTTTAATTTCTGCTCTGCTGCTGCATTAATAATTACTTAGAATTATCATTTGGCAAAAGAGAATGCTGAAATCATTTTAATATTTGAGGTAACTGTAAACAAAACTTTGTGGGGATTATGGGTTCGATCCCCCCACTCGAGGAAATGAAGTATTTCTCTTAATTTATATTTCCATGTTTTCGCTCTGGTGTCGAGGCAAAACTCAGCAGCAAAGGCATTGAGTTCCGCCACTCAGCACGCAATGCCTTCAAAATTGGCGGAAAGTGGGTAACGGAGTGTCTTAACACTAGGTTCTCTCTGCCTATCCTGCTGTGTGCGGGATACAGCGTGAAGAAGCTGATTTAATTTTAATTTTATAAAGTGTAATTTCATACTTATACGAAGAGAGAAAAACCGTTCTTAGAAAGAAACTTCCTCCCGCCCAGCTCTCGTACGCCACGCCCCATAGTTATTTACGATATAAGTACCCCTCAATAGCCCATATTAGATTTGCATAATGGCTCCAAACAAACGTTGGCCATTACAAAAGGAAACCGTTGGAATGAGCTAGTAGGGTGTTGGTCGCCGGTTGTGTTCTCGAAGTAAATGTTAGACAAAAACTTATATCGACGTTAGAAGTCTAGCGAATTTATTTAATTTTTTTTTACTAGATTTGACGGCAGTAAGTATGTTAAAATGGTAACTCATCTCACAGTCATACTTAATTTTGAATAAAAAAATCTCAAAATATTTAAAGTAGAGGTAGTCGTAGCGCAGTGGCACAAGCGTGTGATTGTAAGCGCGAAGGTTTTTGGTTTGATTTATACTCCGGGGAAATGATAATATTAAAAAATATGTATTCGTTTCCTCGTTCTGGTGATGAGACAAATCGCGGCGTTGAGTACCGCCACTCAATACACTATATCTCGGAAAATCGAGAACAGAGTCAACAGTAAGTTTTCTCTGCCTGTCTTACCGTTTGCTATACAGCATGAAGCCATATCAAATGTGATCCGAATTTGAACATCCTACAACTGATAACAACTTTGATTAAAACATTTTTCTGCATAATTTGTTTCTTTCTGTAAAGTTAGTTTTGCCTCCTGTCAATATCCAATACAAAAGAAAATCGTTGAAATTTAATTTCAGCGTTGGTCGTCAGTTGTGTTCTCGTTCAAATAAATATTATGTTGAAAGGAAGAATAAGCGCAGAAGAAGCAGAAGAAAGAAGAAGAAGCAGTGCAACTCATCAGCGACGCCTTGCCTTGTGTTCGTACTTACAACCATCGCGTGACAGTCAAGTCAGATGCTGATCCACTAAACCACGATAGACTCAAAAAGAGATAATAATAATAACATTTTATTGCACGCTTACAATTTAATTTAAAAATATTTCCTCGCATAAGATTATAACCCACAACCTGGAAGGATCAATTTACTGTGACCGATAAACTATTATTTTGTACAAAACAATAACATTAAGAAAGTGTCAGAAGGAAAAAAAGCACATACGAGAAGCTGATACTGTTGATTTACTACATAGTAGTATCAGCTTCTCATTGTATCTCGCATGTAGCAAGGTAGGCAGTGTTAAGACACTCCGCCCCCCATTCGCCAAATTCGAAGCCGAATTCGCCGAGGCGAAAACTCGACATGAAGTAATATTAAACATTTCATTTCCTCGAGTGGGATTCAAACCTCACAACCCATCGCGCTTTCAGGCACGTTTGTGCGCCACAACTAGCCTCCAAAAAAATCATCACTAGGTTTTTCATTTAAAAGTTCATTAAAAAAGGACTGGTGATGATGATTGACCAGTCAGTTCAGTCAGTGTCTTCCCCATTCCACCAGACACTGTCATAAAACATATGAACGCTGGAAATACGTAATTAATGGGAGTGGATAATTTTAAAATCGCAAAGTTACATCTAAATCCGAGGGTACGGCTACAACTTAGGGGGTATCCATGGAAAGTTTCTAGCGGTTTCTATAGGGTTGCCTAACG
Source organism: Heliconius erato demophoon (assembly GCA_018249695.1). Classification (NCBI taxonomy): domain Eukaryota; kingdom Metazoa; phylum Arthropoda; class Insecta; order Lepidoptera; family Nymphalidae; genus Heliconius; species Heliconius erato. The sequence continues at coordinate 16,285 of DWQW01004950.1, read as the reverse complement.
CTAGTTTCCGCGTGTGCTGAATTATTATATTTTGGTTTTGGTTTTTATTGAAAACCTCAAGAAAATCCTTTAAAAATAAACGTGGTAAATTTAAAAAAATTAAATGGCTTGATAAAGAATATTTAAAAAGAGAAAAATAAGGAATCCTTATTAGATCACTTTGTTATCGCTGTCATCTGGTCTCTCTGTCTATTGTTTCTCTCGCAACTCCTCCTTTTCAGCATTCGTCGTTCTTTTTGTTCTTTTCAATACTTCAAATTGTACAGGTAACATCTTAAAAAAAATTACTGTACCTATATCAGGCCTCAGTAGTTCAATGGAACCCCACTCAGGGGATGATTATGAAATATAAACTAATTTCCATACCCCGATATATAACGGCAATATTAGAGCAATGGTCAATGCATTGTCTTGAAAACAGTGGAGAATGCAATATCTTAGCCACTGAGCTCTCTCCGCTTTCTCTGCTATTGTGGAAAATGCGTGAAGGGAAGTTATATTCAAAAGAATGAGTGCCAACCCCGATTCTAAAACTTGAAACGGTTAAATAACAGCGGTGTCACTCTTGTAGTCAATTAGCCGCGACAACTTCGGGCTATTTTAGTTTCGACTGAATATTTAATTCATGCATTACGAGACTTGCGGTTTGGAAATAACGTTTAGTTTAAAATATTTTTTGGAACAGATATGTGTTATCATAATATTGTATTAACGTTTTAAAATGAAACTATTTTAACCGGATTAATCGCATATATTTTAACACGGTTTTACGGTTTATATATTTTTACACATTTTTACGGTTTTACATTTTTGGAAACCCGACGTTTCGAACACTTTGCAGTAGTTCGTGGTCACGGGTAGACTGAGGTGGCATTCGTCTGTCAGTTGACATAATTATTATATCAAACTACAAGGTAGTTTGGTAGTTTGAGTTTCTGGTTTCCAAAATGTAACACCTTAAATATACGCGATTAATCCGGTTAAAATAGTTTCATTTATTATAAAATGTGTAATAATGGTGAAAATCAAAGAACTTATTATTGTATTATCGTCTTTTACTTTAAAAGCAAAAGAGTTTTTTTTAGCAGGATAGGCAGAGGGAATATAGTGTTAAGACACTCCGTTCCCCAAGCACCGCCATTCGGCCTATTGATTAAGACATCGATTGTTGACTGTCGGAAAGAAATGCCGCCTTGTTCCCAAAGCGTGTAAATTAAAAATCTTTCTTCCGAGTGGGAATTGAACCCACAACCGCCACGTTGTATGATGCAGATGCTATGCTGCTGACCCACGACATCATCGTTGTAAATAATATATTATACCTATTCTTATCTTATAATTAAGAAAATTTATTTTTTATTGTGTTTTATTACTATCCAGCCACATCACTTACTGAGCAGAGTCAAAACATATAGTATTTATAAATCGAAATCAAAACATTATTAAATTAATTCATTGCAAGCACTTTTCGAATAATCGAGTTATATAAAAATGTGAGTACAGCCGTTAAAAAGAGCCGGTAACAAACTCTACAGTTGCTATTGTCGGGCGAACCAACAAATCAGACACAGAATCCAGCTTTTGTAATTTCTTTATTCACTCTTGTTACACATACACTTAAAAATAAATTAGCTTCACGCTGTATCCCGCATTCAGCAGGGTAGGCAGAGGGAACCTAATGTTAAGACATTCCGTTCCCCACTTTCTGCCGAATTCTGGAGGCATTGCGTGTTGAGTGGCAGAACTCAACGCCGCGCTTAACCTCGACACCAGAGCGAAGAAATGGGAATATAAATTTAAGTAAATATTTCATCTCCTCGAGTAGGGATCGAACCCACAACCAATCGGTTTTACAGTCATGCTTTGTGCCACTACGCCACGACTGGCCTCTTTTACTTTAAAATTCACTTGAATTCTATTTATAATTACAATAACTTTAATACTAATTCTAATAAGAACTCTCCTCGACGCTATATTAGAATGTAATAAACACGAGTGCCGTGTCGTTTGTGCTTTTATTTGAAATTCACCGGAAGAGCACGATTGTTAATCGGAAACAAAATTAAATGACGTCCTCTTAATTACAGTGACACCTGAATATAAAGGGAATATTTAGAAATAATGCTATATGCAATATAAATTATAATTTAGCAATATAATTTTTTGCCGTGTGATCCCGGCCTAGAATAGGATCATCCTGGTACTGGTGGTGTCATAAGAGGCGACTAAAGTACGTGTGGTAGAGTCACGTCGCCAGGAATGGCAACACGCATGGGCAAACTCGACCGGATCATTACCACCCCCGGCATTTAAAACCGGCGTTAAGTAGTGACTTTATGCCATTGCGTTTCGCATCAGGTAATGCCGGGCTCCGGCAAGCCACCTTAAAGGCAGGTAACGCACCTGCAGCTCCTCTGGTGCTGCACGGGGTCGTGGGCGGCGGTGATCACTTACCATCAGGTGACCCGCACGCTCGTTTGCTTTGTCTTTTCCATAAAAAAAAATAGATTATGCTAACACTATATACTTAATATTTTTTTTTCTTTTTGTTTCAGAAAATCCAATGTGCTAGCAAAAATTGTTATACCAAGGCTAAACGTGACATCTTATTACATACTCGCTGAACTAGAAGAGAAAGAAAGAGAAGAAGTGTTCCGTTTGAAAAGAGTCAAACAGAAGAAGGACTTTGAGAAAAAATTAGATGAAATCAGGAGGAGGAAAGCAACTGAAGACAGCCTTCGCAAAGATGATCCATCTCAAGTACCTCCAACTCCTAGCTCTATTACAGATGTGGATAAAAGAGAGGGTTCTGCTGCCAGGAGAAACGATAATGAAGGAAAAAATTGAAGATTTATAAGGAAAATAAATATAAAAATACCCTTATATTATATTCAGCAATCTTATTTTTTTTTATTTATTTAATAAAGTTGAATTATTTCGCTTAGTAAGACATCTATAGCTGCCTTAGACACCAGGTAGGTTACTAGTGTGTTTGACAATAGGGCGGCGTTAAGATCCGCCATCTAACACATTGTTAATCTAATATATTTATAAAAATAGCAGAAAGTACAGAATGCAGTGTTAAATTAGAAGTTATTTTTACCAACTCTTCATGTGTTATCATGTGTCGTTATAAAGATTATAAAAAAGGACAACGTGAGAATGATTATATTAGAGTTATTTTCATGCATCCTGCTCGGCAAAAGATAAAACACGGCGTTGAGTTACGTCAATCAACACGCAATGTATAAAACAAAAATATATAAGTACCAAAATTAACAAAAGTAAGTAATCATTTAAAAATAAACACACAATGTCCAGTAATTATAGAAAATTCACCATATTTTCCTCTTTTTTTCCATTTCAAATGTATAGGATATGTGAATGGAAACTGACAAACGGTGCCATTGAATCGTTAGTACAGGATAATCCAGCTTAGAGCAAAGCTAAAAAGTTAAGCTACTATTGCCCGCAAAATGCCTTAATTGTCCTTGTTTTATAATAGAAAGAGGCCGTTGTGGCGCAGTGGCTGAGCGTTTCACTGTGAGCGCGATCCTTGGAGATTCGATTCTCACGAACGAGAAATGGTGGTAAATTCTCTGGTAACAATATTTGTCTTGTCACCAGAGAATTCACCACCACGCAATTTGTTGCGGTGTTAAATTCTGCCACTCTAAATGCAATGTCTTAAAAATTCTGCATAAACTGGGGAATAGAGTGTTTTAATTTTATGTTCCGTTTACTTATCCTGCAATGAAAAGCGAAGCTACTTTTTTTTTAAATAAATTGTGGTACAATTGACATGGGTTGTGTTAACGTATTGATTATGGGTTAGAAACTAGTGTTAAGGTACTCCGCCCTCATGCACTGCCCAATTTTCGAGACATTGCGTGTTGAGTAGCGGAACTCATCGCTGCGCCATGATACCAGAAAATTATTCATTCCCCCGAATGGGCAACGAACCTATAACCGTCGTGTTTGCAACCAAATGCTGCGCAGTCGTAAAAAATAATCTTAATGAGCAAAAGTTTTCTACATGTACCTATGTGGAAATTATTGGGATACTAGAAAATGCGTGCAGCGTTTGTTACTATCTAATAATGACTTTATATTACCACAAGAGGGATTCGACCCCCAACCTTGTTTATTCAATGAAAATTACATCTTTTCTTATAGTTTATCTGATATTAAACCAAAATACAAAGTAGAAAATCGTATCAATAGAAAAATACTCAAGCCTTAACAATACTATTGAATCGTCATTGTGCTATTAAGAAATTACCAGATCGCCTTTTGTGGAAACTTTTAGTGATGAGAGAAGAGATATCAATAAAAAAGTTAAATATTTTCTGAAGCTGTCGTCGTGCAGTCGTAGCGTATAGCGTAACTGTAAACGCGATGGTTTTGGATTCTAATCCCACTCGATGGAATAAAGCATTTAGATTGCTATGCGAGACGAATCGCGTCGTTGAGTGATTCAAAATGTCTTCATGTGGGTTAAAATTCTTTGGTGCATACCTGGACTGGGGTGTCTTAACACTAAGTGTAAGATTTTTTTGATTTTTTTCTGCTACACTTAGCCAGATACAGCGTGAAACTAAGAATTTACAAAAGAAATTAACATAAGAATGTATAATAATATAATTATAACGAATATTTAGTAGAACGCTTAGTTGAAGCAAAGCACGGCGTTGATTTCCGTCACACAACACGCAATGCTTCCGGAATTTGGCTGAAAATAAGGAACGGAGCATCTTAACACTTAGCTCTCGCTGCCTACCTTGCTATATGCAGGATACAGCGTGAAGCTGAAAAAAAATAGTGATATAAGTTGTCATATACAATAACATTGCAACGAAAGGCCTTGGCATTTAAAACTGTTATCGAAATAATCAATTCTAATAGATTGTTCACGCTATTTCCCGCAAAATAGGAAAGACAGCAAAACCTCAAAACATTCCAGAATAGTAAAATTTAAAGAAAATATTTAAAAAAAATATAATCAATCATTTTATCGACATCAACGTGTAGCATCCCTACTAAGTACGCCATTAGGCATGTAGCTGTCAACTCGCATCAATCATAATCAACCTCTGTCCGGGACTTCGTATTCTTGCCGGGGGAGACTTAGAAACGATATATTAATGTTTTTTTTATTGTTTACTAACTTTTATCTGCGGCTTCGCACGCGTGATGGGATCACAGGTACGCCAGCCTCGGTAAATCCCATCCACTATTTTTTTTTTTTTTTCAATTAAGACAAGTATTTTCTGAGATTAATGCGCTCAACCAAACAAACTTCTCAGCTTAATAATATTGGTATTGATATTTATATACATTATTTGTATGAACATGTAGGTACCTGTTGTGATTCAGTTGGTCTGTCATTTATTAAATGATATAATTATGAGATTGAAGCTGACTGTGGGAGAAAATCATATAGGTATACTACTTTACGCCTTTTCCCCCATTTGCTTCATAGCCGGTCATGCAGAGGGTAGCTAGTTTGAAAACATTCCGTTCTCTACTTTCCTCTCAATTTTGGGACATTCGTATTAAGTGACGGATTCAAAGCGATTTCTTCTTACCAGAATGAAGAAATGAGAATAATTCATTTATCGGCGTCATATTAGACCCTACGGAAACGGACCTACCCTGCGGTGTGCGGAATACAACGTGAAGCTGATTAACATTAGACCCCACAATAGTCCCGTTTACTGGTAGATGCTATGTACCCTGGTAGGTGCCCATTCAGGTGAATGTATTAGAACGGGAACGGAGTCTCTTAATACTAAATTAGAGGAACTTTAGTATTAAGAGAACTTTAGTATTAACTCCGTTCCCGTCGAGCTTTGCGGGAAAAAGCGTGAAGCTGCAACAAAAGTTCAGTGGTACACTTGGTTTAGTTAGTACCTAAACAAAACATATAACTTGTTGACAACATGTAATCACCAAATGACATTTTTCTTTAGTAATAAAAAAGACCGGTCAACGGCAAAGCGGACTCACCCACACAGGGTTCCGTATCAATATCATAAGTGTAAGTAAACGGGAAGTATATCTTAACAAGTTGATTTGCGGGCAAATATTAATTTTAAATGAAATGAACTTCGAAATATAAGTTTGTAATGTTATTTTGCGATATGTTTACAATACAATACAAAACACGAAATAATACATACAATTTATATATTTATGTAGGCATAGTAGGCTATAAATTAACAATTTTGTTTTTTTACAATATCATACAGTTAATATGGATGGGCAGACAGACGGACCAATAAACAGACGAATTACAACGTCACCTATAATTCCGCATTACTTGTCAAATTTCATTGATCAATGATTGTAGGTCAACGGGAAGTAGGTACCCTATAATTACTAGCTTCTTGCCAAATTTAACAATTGTAGATCAACGGAAAGCAATTTATAGGTTTTGATTACGCAGCCAATTTCTACCAACATTATGCAGCAACGACCGATAGACAGACAGAAAATTTTAAAGTACGGAACCCTGAAAAATGATAAATAAAATTCGTTTCAAATCATCTTAAAAATAGAACCGACGACCAACGCTTTACTAAGTACAGCTTAAGGCCTTAATTTAAAATTTTACGATGAAACAAAATTGCGAATGTTTCTCTATGCGTATTCAATAAATAGTTGAAAGACTGCACAATACATTGTTTTGTATGAGTTAACTTTCGTTTTCGTAACAGAAGTCCTGTCGTAAAATGCTCGTATTATATTGACTTGTAGTGACTGAGGTGGCCGTGGTTTTGGAGTTTTGGTGGAAAATATAGGAATTATTTAAAAAAATAATTGTGTATTAAAATGTTGTGTAATAAAATTAATAATTAAATATTTTTGGGTATTTCCATTTTTGTTTTCATAATTTAAGTCAGACAATTGGACTTAGATGTTAAAAATATTATGTTTAATCATTCAAGAGGTATCAAAAATCTCACACATACACACACACACACACACACACACACGATGTTAATGTGTTTTTCTTTGCTAAAGTAAATATTAATAAATTTAATTTTAAGGTATTATTTTTTTAATTTCAAAATAGTTACTTTTTACGCTACCTTAGCTTGTATCTATTGTTACTGTTAGATATGTTGTTATCAATAGACCTGATAAAGACTTATTAGCGTTCCTTGTAATGAATGATGATATTGTGGAAAAACTGTGAAGGTAGCAAAAGAAATATCATCTAAATATTTGAGATATAGCCCATCAAATAAATATACTATCCTTATTATGTGAATGTCGATGCAACTACTACTGATATTTAGTTAAAAGCTCAATATTTTAGTAAGAAAAAGTCTTACTCTCAAAACATTATCGCTTAGCTGTTGAATCAAGAACTGGATGCAAAAAGCAATGTGGCATATTGTAAGAAGGTTCCTTACTCTGGAAAGGATGGCTTTGGCCCTTGTGTCACCTTAAGAAGATTTTAAAAATATTTTTAAAATATTTACAACGGAGTATCTTAACAATAAGTGCCCTCTGCCTACCCTGCTATGTGCGGGATACAGCGTGAAGCTGTTTTTTTTATTTACAATAAAGAAACAAATAGTAGAGTAAATTATTAATTAAATTATGAAATACACAAATAATATAATATATAAAAGCTGTTTTTATACTATGTAGAGGACGATTAGACGCGAAAGCACCTGAAAGATTCAACAATGTAATGTAAGTTCAATTCCCGAGTTAGTCTTTTCTTAATCAAATCCATGGTCACACTACTAAGTAATATAAATAGCTAATTCTCTTTACAATAACACAATTGTTCACACGTTTGTACGTGTCAGAGTAAAAAATAATTTAATACACACTCTACATAAACATAATAAATAATGGGCAAGTTATTATTATTTTAGTTTTAGAAAGACTTTTGTTAAACATAAAATTATGTTTTAAATTTCAATTTGTTAGTTATTAGTGTTTAAACTTCACGCTATATCCCGCATATCCCGCATACAGGGATATCTAGCGTTAGGACACTCCATTCCCGCCCACATTTTCGAGATATTGCGTGTTGAGTGGTGAAACGGAAAATGAAAATAATTTATTTTTCTGGTTGGGGATCGAACCCACAACCGTTGTTACACTTACAGTTCGATATTGTGCCCAATGGCGTACGGAGAAGGGAGCCGGGTGGTCCGTACCCACCCCAGAATAGTCTGGTGCCCATCTCAGAAATTTAACTAATAAATTTTAAAAAGAAACTATGTTTACAAGAACATATATTTCTGTACAAAGGCAAAATCCAGCCAACCTATTGTTGTGTATTAACCTAGCAAATCGCAATCTGCTATAAATTTTTACGAAAAAAAGGTTGTCTGTAGTGATCACTTGTAGTAATAAGGACACCTTTGAAATATTGACATTATTTTAGCTTTTCGCTGTATCCCACAGAAAACAGGTAGGCAGAGGGAACATCTTAGTGTTCAGACACTTTGTTCCCATTAAGACACTTCCGTTCCCAACTTTCCGCCGAATTCTGGAAGCATTGCGTTTTGAGTGGAACGTTCACGCTTCGACGGAAATAAATTTTTCATTAATGATGTATAAGTTCTATAGATTTTTAGGACAAATAACAACTAAATTCGCTATTTCTAAGAAAAGTGCAAGTTGCAAAAATACACTGTCAGCGAACTAGTTCAAATATGCCTATAATTAACTATTATTTCATTATACAGCAGTATTTACTTTTGTTTTCTTATTTGTCACGTAAAATCACATCTGGGTTTTTGCTTTGTTTTTTTTCTTCGAAATAGTTTAAAGATGGTATCCGTCTTTGGTAATTGCACTTATTACAGTTTGAGTTATTATAGTCACCTTAATTATGTTTAATATTTTTTATAATATGAGGCCCGTCGTGGCCACAGGCGTGTGACTGTTAACGCGACGGGTTGTTGGTTCGATGTTAATACGGGGAATTAAATGCACACAGCAGGGTAGGCAGAGGGAACCTAGTGTTAAGACACTCCGTTCCCCACTTTCCGTCGAAAACTGGAGGCATTGCGTGTTGAGTGGCGGAACTCAACGCCCTAAAAAAGAACAAAACTAAGAAACAACCCAAAAGAAAGTTCAGTATCATAAAAATTCAAAATAAGTAATAGTATATCATAAAATATTTGTAAATAATTATTTGTAGGCTTTCTTTTGTTTCCCTACTCTTTTTACGTAACGGGTTAGGCCGGCAGTTGTTAGTCCGTTATATTTTTACTTATAATAATAGATCTTTAACTTTTTTTGTGTTCAAAGAAAGTTACCGTAAGGGTTGATGTTATAAATATTTGTTAATATGCCTATATTTTATTTTTTTATATAATTTTAAAGCTCGCGGGAATCGAACCAATAACGTGGGGATAAGAACTGGCTATATTTAATTATTTACATTTTATACCTTTCGTCATGGCGCAGGAGCAAAAAGAGTATCTGTAAACGCGACCGGTTGTAGGTTCTATCTCCGCTCTAGAAAATGAAATATTTATTTCACTTTATATTTCCTTTCCATCGCTCTGGTGTCGAGGCAAAGCGCGCCGTAAGTTCCGCAATTAACACGCAATGCCAATAGAACACGGCGGAAGGAGGGGATCGGCGTGATTTTACATTAGGTTCCCTTTGCCTGTGTGCGGGATACAGCGTGAAGATATTTTTTTTCTGCACATAATATATTGATGGTATAATTTTAGTTACGAATTTGGATCGCACAAGAGAATTATTTTTGTTTCGTCGCGTTGGTAACAAGGCATAGTGAGGTCCTGGGTACTGCCACTCATAACACGATACCTCCAGAATTCGGCGGACAGTGAGGAACGGAAGTGTCTTATTTGGAAAAGAGTGTATGGACACTATGTTCCCAGGTTCCCTTTACCTACTCTAATATGTGCAGAATACAACATGAATAAAAAACTGTTATATAGTTTGTATGTATGTGACTGGTGGTGCTATAAAACTCTTTCATATCTGACTTAAATTTAAACTACCTATAGTTATTTATTATCGTCAACAAAAAAGAAGAAAGGTAATGAAAGAGTAATCATAAACGGAAGTGAAATTCAAATTCTTCATACTTTTCAAGCAAAATCATTTGTTTAGGCCTTTTGTTGTAACATAACGGGTTGTATAAACAAACGGACCGACAGTTTTATTGCTAACAGTTAGAGAAAGTAAGTATTAGTCATTGACGGAACGGCTAACTTCTTTTCATTTGTATAATATTTAAGAGACAAATATTTCAAAAATATTATATAATAATAAATATAATAAAGAAAAATAAATATAGTTTAAATATAAAATACACTAAAATAAAATGATTTATATACATATTTTTATTATATATAGCACGTAACAGTCTTTACACCATTTTTTTTTGATAACACACATTTTTTTTTATACAATATAATATTAAGGTAGTGTCTCTTTCTATGTTAAAAAAAGTAATGGTTCGATTATCATTGATAAAGTTTTTTTTTCAAAAATATCGTTTATATACCTAATACAAAAAAAATATATCTTTGTCTTTAATTTAATTTGGTCAAAAGACGGGAAGAGGAAACGGAAGTGTCTGGTGGGGAACGGAGTGAGTAAACACTAGGTTCCCAGCTTCCCTCCGCCCACCCTGCCATATGCAGGGTATAGTGAGTAACGAAAAAAATTTTGCTTTGGCTTTTGAATAGTTTTTTTGTATATTAGCACACAAAGTCATAGTAAATGTATTTACGTTTTTTTTTCTTTCATTAACAAAAATAATTGAATCTCATACTTTCATAATGCATAAGATAAGTTTTAAAAGAGTGTTCTCATGAAATTTGACACTTGTCTGCAGGTGAATATAAATTTTGCTTTTCTTGCAGAAACATACGAGTAATATAATCGCGCAAATAAATATACATACATATATAGACTTAAAATTATTAATATTAGTATTGAAATTATATGAAAATTTCGTTTCTTATGAGGCCAGTCGTGGCGCGGCGGCACGAAGTGTGACTGTAAAACCGACTGGTTGTGAGTTCGATCCCCACTCGAGCAGATAAAATATTTACTTAAATTGATATTGCCATTTCTTCGCTCTGGTGTCGAGGCTAAGCGCGGCGTTGAGTTCTGCCACTCAATACGCAATGCCTCCAGAATTCGGCAGAAAGTTGAAAACGCAGTGTCTTAACACTAGGTTCTCTCTGCCTACCCCGCTGTGTGCGGGATACAGCGTGAAGCCGATTTTTTTTTCGTTTCTTATTGTGATTAGAGGAAAATATATTCATCGTTTGGCAAGAGGGAATACTATTTTTTAAATATTTTTTAAACATTTTTAAAGTGTTATTCCACACTTAGGAAAGAAAAATACTTATTTAGAAAACGTATAAAAATTTGAACGCAGCGGGACTCGAACCCGCGCCTCCTGGAAACCGACCAGGCGCTCTGACCACTAAGCCATGCGTTCTCGCCGAGCTGCGTCAAAATTTTTATACGTTTTCTAAATAAGTATTTTACTTTCCTAAGTGTGGAATAACACTTTAAAAATGTTTAGGAAAATATATTATTCTCTTGTTTGTTCCACAAAAGTTGGAATTGAATCCACGGCTATTGTGGGTAATTAAGGTTGTGCTTCGATTAATATATGTATACACATATATAGTACATATATACGTGAACTGTTCTGTTCTTTGTGTATAGCGTTACAAACGTACCAGTTGAGCACTAATCATTTCATTTTATTACTTTTGAAAGTCAAAGTTTAGTTTCGACATACAAATATCTTTGTTCAGCTTCACAGTGTATACCGTATACAGCATGGTAGGCAAAGGGAATCTGATGTTAAGACATTCCGTTCCCAACTCTTTATCTAATTTTAAAGTTATTACAAGGCTAGTCGTGGTGCAGCGGCACGATGTGTGACTGTAAAACCGATTGGTTGTGAGTTCGATCGCCACTCGAGGAGATGAAATATTTACTTAAATTTATATTTCCATTTCTTTGCTTTGGTATCGAGGCAACTGTCTGCCACTCAAGACGCAATGCCTCTAGAATTCTGCAGAAAGTGGGGAACGGAGTGTCTTAACACTAGGTTCCCTCTGCCTACCCTGCTGTGTCCCGCACACAACAGGGTAGGCAGAGCATAGATACAGCGTGAAGCTGATTTATTTATTTATTTTATTTTTATTACAAGCTGAGTAGCAAAACTCACCGTCGACGCTTGGTCTTCTTACCGTGAATTAATAACAATAATTCATATCCTTGACTATGGAATTGAACCCACGACCTCGTTTGTTTAATTCACTACCACCACGCCTATTATTAAGTTGTTATACTCAAAAATAGTTATCTTATATCTTATTATAATGATATATATCTAATGCGATGGGCTCCGTGAAAAAAAAGAGAGGGAATTGAGAGTTCTCGTTCCCTTCCATAAAATAGATAGATATTCTATAAAGATATGCTAGCTATATATAAAAGGCTGTATTTCAAAGAGGATCTCTAAAATATAAGATATTTCGCACGTCCACGGATAGCCAAACACGTAATTTTACCGCTAAAAAGCGTTAAAAGCATCGTGAGGCAGAAAGTTTGTGGTACACCGAGATTAAGTTGAAAAGTATTGAAAAGTGGTAACGTAGCACCATCGGAAAGTACTAGTTAGATTGTCTTTGATGATTGTGAATTTGATTTCTATTTTCGTCTCTGTACGATTTTTTGGAATTTCTTCTCCTAGTGCTCCCCTATACTTCTCAAGGAACCTGCAAAATTTTATCGGTTTCCACTTCGTAAAATCGAATCGACTGTATAATTTTTATAATTAAAAAGTTTTATATATATTATATAAATAAATAAAATGATAAAAAAATGTAGGGACCAACAAAAAGTACCTTGATATAACAAAAAAGAAAAAAAAAAACATTTGCACCCGCTGTATCACTAACTTAAAGCCGCCGTCAGTGCTATCAATAAAACAAACAAACAAACACACAGGTCTCACGTTACTAATGCATCAAACCCTTTGTTGTTTTGAAATGACACCGGGAATTTTAAAATGGCGTTAGTTATTGAAAATATGGACAACTAGCGACCCGAATATGGTTTTGCCTGCTTAAACTTATTGTTATATAATAACCAAAAATTACAAATTTTATATATAATTTGTAGCCTATGTGTTATTTTGATGTATAAGGAATATTACTATAAAATTATTTTCTAAATTCGTTCAGTAGTCTTTTCGTTATATCGTAACAAACATACATCCTGATAAACTCTTATATAACATTGCAAATAAGATAAGATTTATGAACAATAAATGAGTAAAATCCCAGATTCGAGACTCAGGTTGGGGTTATATGATTAGTATTTGTATATTTTTTAAAAGACATAAAACTTTGAACGTAACGGGAGTCGAACCCAAGCCTCTTGGAAACCATCCAAGCGCCCTGACACCTGAGTCATACAAATAAATTAATCTGTAATAGTTTTTTCTGTTCGTCTGTGTGTTTAAGCACGAAATCTCAGAAAAAGCACAATCGATTTATATGCCGTTCTTAATATTATAATTTTGTAAACTTTCTTTAATATTTAGCCTCTGTTTTACTAATAATGATAATGTTATCTATAATATTTCAGATTTATAAATAAATAATAGTGTAGTTCAAGCTGGTTAAGCCGCAAACGTTGAAGTTTACAATATATACACAATTCCATAAATATATTGGACATTTCCAATTTTATTTCACATTTTAAAAAATAATGATCGATAAGTGAAAAACAGAGTGAAAAATAAGTAGTAATCCACGAAATTGGAATTGAACCTCCACTTTTCATTTATTGTTATTAACCACAGAATCAATAACACATACAATACAATAACAATAGGATAAAACGTAAATAAAATGAAGCGTATCATAATATTTGACGTGATGTCGGACGCGGGTTAGATAAACTAACTTTTGTATTTGGTTAATGTGTTTACTTATTTATTAAATATGTCGATTTTGTTTATTATGGAAGTGACTCTAGTTTTAGCTTCACGCTTTATCCCGCATAACAGGGGATGCTGGGGAGGTGGGCCATGTCCACCCCAGAATAGTTTTGTGCCCATCCCAACTTTTTTTGGAACATATGCAAAAACGGTTACACAAAAAGATATTTTTATTGTGCAGTAGGAAAACTCTGGGAATTTGTACTATATTAAAACTATTCGGGTGAATTTTTTTATTTCTTAATTTTTCAAGACATATATTGAGTGGCAGAACTCAACGCTGTGCAGAGCGGGAAAAATGAAGAAAAAAATGTATATTCATTCCCCCAAGTTTGAATGGAACCCACAACCGTCACGTTTACAGTCAAACGCTGTCCTACTTTGCCGTAACGGCTTCTAAGTTCTATAGTCACATATAATATTGAAACAAAAAAAGTATAAGTACTTTGTCATAATAGCATTAACACCAACTTACTGTTGGACTATTTGAAATAGAGCGTAATGACATGTAGAGTCACCATCAGTTTGAGAAAAAAGTAAAAAAAAAACAGACGTTGAATTAAAAAATATATATTTATATATGAAATTCTGTAATATTACTTACATTATTCAATTTTAACTTAATTATATGTTGTTTTGATATAATTATCATTACATTATACTAACATAGGATACAATGGATACCTAAGGATTTCTACAACGATCGGCCGTGATCGTTACCATATTGTCAGTCCACCTGCTTTTTAATATATTTTGTTTAGGTACACGTTGGATCCCGTACAAAGCAGGGTAGGCAGAGAGAGAGAGAGGGAGAGTACACTGCTCGAGTTAGGATCCGAGGTGGTTACCTGCGACTCATGGACTGGTAGATATAAGCCATCCATGATCTTTATTAAAACTGCACGGTCCTACTCCTCGACTACCACTGCAGGTGCTGAGGGGGTCTTCTGTAAACCCCGTCGGCTTTTGTTCTTTTACTTTTCTATGCGGTAAAAAGCGTGAAACTGTATAAAACTCTAAGCTAAAAATAACTCTTAATATATAAATATGGTCACAAGCGAAACCGTACCGAAAAGCGGATTTATTTCATAATTAGATGAATGATAAACTAATTTTGAACAATTGTTTTGTGAATGCTCATTTTGTTTCACAATATTTATATAAGCGGTTTGTCTTTTGTATGAAAATATGTATTAATATCAAGCTACTACTATAAATGGGATTAAAAATGATACTATCGACGGTCGTAAATCGACCTCCATTCGCAACATTATTACATTTGATATTTTTTGGTGCAGCGTTGAGTTCCGCCACTCAAAACGCGGGCATTCTTCAAAAGGTGCTAGTTTATTTTTGCCTGCATCCGTAGCCAAAGTCAGCTGTTTTTCCAATAAATTTAACAAATAGTATATTACAAAATACCAATTAAATGGACTTTTACCAAGAAACATGTATGTATATTTTATTAATGGCAAAAGGAATAGAAGGCGTTGTTTTTTTTTTAACTTCACACTGGATCCTGCATATAGCAGGGTAGGCTGAGGGGACTTGGAAACGCAGTTAAGACTTTTATTTCCCATAAAGACACTTCCGTGCTCCATTTTCCGCCGAATAAAAACTTTGAACGCTAATTAATTTGTACTGCGATAGATTAATTAGTTAATTAGTGGGATCATAACCCGTACCTCTTTGAGTCCACCCATCGTTATGAACACTAAGCCATACGTTCTCAGATATACATATATACCAAACAAAATTGACATTTTTTTTTAATAATGGCAAACAGTATAAAATAAATATAAAAATAAATTATATAAATTACAAATTTCTAAATAAAAATGATACTGTGGGTAAATTTCTTTTTCTAGCCGTTACATGCTTAACTTTCCCAGTTAAGATTCGTCACGTATTCATGGTATAATGGCGTACCTTACATATTTTTAACATATGATGATGGATTTACGATTTGAAAGTTAAAGTGAATATAAATACATTTGAAAGCTTATATTTTTACCTATTTTGAGTAATACTAATATTTATATTGTAAATTCATGAAAAAAATAATTTAAAATGTATATTTCTGTTTTAAATGACTCTACATTCATTAAAATAGACAGTTTAATATATTATAAGAAAATAAATGAAATTTATATAAATAGAGTGATATAAGTATCACAAGATCTATTTAAATATGTAGCCCATATTGTACCGTAGACCCCATAAAGCCTTTGCTCGGGCTTCGCGAGCTTAAAGCTTGTTTGTGGCAATGCACTTTTTTACTTACGCGTCGGG
>DWQW01004949.1:0-18701 GCA_018249695.1 Heliconius erato demophoon | reverse complement strand
AGACAAGAATTCTGCTGAGTGGTTTTTTAGGTTCTATAATCGACATATAAACGGACCTGATTTTTATTTTTTTTATATCTTTCATGTACAGAATTGACTTTTCTATCCTTTTATTATATATAGAGATAGAGATATCTTGTTATTCACACTTAACATATTACCCATTTTCCGCCTATTTTAGACATAATAATAATTATTTACTTTCACGCTGTATCTCGCAAATCTCATGATAGTCCAAGCGAAATCTAGTGCTTTGTGTTTTTTATTCGGAACCTGGGAACCTAGTGTTAGGACACACTCTATTGGGAATGGAATCCCACGATTGTGCCCCTGCGCCTCAAACAAAAAATTATTATGGCTTATAAATATAAATAATTACAACTTAACCATATAAGTTTTGTAAATACTACTAAACTAATTGACTTTATTAAAACTATAAAATTCATATTTAGTTTGATTAAATTTATCTTTAACATATAAAAGAAATTAAAAAAAAATGTTCAACTGAGTGACAGGTAACGCACAACAGAAACTACAGGACTTAGAAAGTTGAAATTTAAATGTACATTCCTGAGGAGTGTAGAAGAGTACTAAAGGAGAATTTCCCCAAAATTCCTACAGAGACGGAGAAAATAAGTAATTTTTGAATTTATTCATAAAACCGACGGTGTTGACGGCGATGACTAGTATATATGTATCTACTAATTCTACAGACAAATACAGGGCGTCGTCCGTACTATATTTCTATTTCTTATTAGGAAAATAACTTCCACAGGCTTACAGGTGCCCATGCATTTATTTACGTTTTTTGTTTTTGTAAATTGACGTTTCTAATGTATATGTAAAAGACCTTGGATTTATTTCTAAGGTTTTTTTATAAACTAAGGTGAGTCTTTCACTGACATAGTGTATCTTTTTTTTGTTTTTTAGTATCTTATCATTAGTATTAATACTTATTTAACTTTATTATAATTTTGTTTTCACACATTATTTTTATACAATACAAAATAAATAAAAAACTTACCAAATACCATTGTTCCTTGAATAACGGATCTGGAAACGACGGCACAGACTGTCGCAACACGTGCCTGGGACGGTGATCCCGTTTCACCCTCCGGAGCTCTCTCTGCTGCATCACCCATCTTACCTGTTAACAATGAAAATAATTAATTATTTACTAAGTTTAAATACTGGGAATTACAGCTGAAAAATCGCTTAAACAGCGATCTCTTCCAGGGAACCTTAAGGCATAGGACGTAAAGGGTAGGAAAAGTGTGTAAGTTTGTATGTAGAAATTATTATTATCATTATGATTATCAGCTTCACGCTCTATCCCAGTAGAGGTAGGCAGAGGAAATCTAGTGTTAAGACACTTCATTCCCCACTTTTTGCCGGATTTGAGCGGCAGAACTCAACGCCGCGCTTTGCCTCGACACCAGAGCGAAGAAATGGAAATATAAATTTTAGTAAATATTTCATCTCCTCGAGTGGGGATCGAACCCACAACCAGTTGGTTTTACAGACACTTTTTGCCCCTGCGCCACGATTGGCCTCATATTACGATCATTTAACTATAATTATAAAAAACTTATAGACTAGCACTACCCGTAGTTCAACTCAGTCCTTCAATATGGATTCGAGCACGCCGAAGGCTGATATAACAAAACTTTTTCACATAATTAACTATGTGATAGTTTAGTAAAGTGCACTATTATATATACACAAGACTATACTCCCTTTGAAATGTAAGATGCTAAGCTATCGAACGAACTTCGTTGTTCCTATAAATAATAATGTTATTATTTTAGATATAAATAAGATTTTTATTAATAATATTTTTAGAGAGACCTTCTGTTTAGCTAAGAAGTAAGAATTTAGTGTTTAAACTCTCATTGTATCCTTGAATGGATTTGAACTCACAACCGTCGCTCGTATACATTAAATAACGTATGGTGAACTTGATAGTTATTACTGTGACAGAAAATTAAGATTATATGTATATAAAAAATATATTGTTCATCAGCGTGGCACAAGAACATCAGTAAACGCGATAGTTATGGGTTCAATTCCCACTCGATGGAAAAAAAAAATGTTTTCGTCGCTCCGGTAACGAGGCAAGGCGCGGCGTTTAGTTCCACTACTTAACACACAAACGCAAGAATTCAGCGGAAATTGAGGAACAGAAGTGTCTCACACTCAGGTTTCCTTTGACTACCGTGCTATATGCGGGATACAGCGTGAAGCTAAAAATCTATTCGCGTCATACTTAAGTGATTAACAGACTACTCACAGTCGATCTACTGGGCATAGATAGCAGAGACTTGGCAAGTTTCTCAGAAATTTCTTTGAGATAGGGAAAACCTTAATCTTAAGTTTTATAGTCCACACTCATAAAATTTGAACCGAGCTACAATTCGTACTATTATATATTAATAGCTAGTCGTGGTACATGACTATAAGTGTGTGGCTGTAAACCTGACAAGTTGTGGATTCGATTCCCCTCCGAGATTTTTTTTCATTTCCTCGCTGAGATGACGAGGCAATTGAGGGCCAGAGTTGAGTTCCACTGCTCAACACAATGTCTTTAGAATTCAGCTGAAAGTGATGAACGAAAGTGTCATAACAGGAGCAGAGTATCTTAACACTGGGTCCTCTGCTTACTCTGCTATATGCGGGATACAGCGTGAAGCCAAAAAAATATTGAAACCTTTCATTCTATATATATTATAAACTCTTGTATAAATTAAAATTTATATGACATCTAAGATTCTACCTTGACCCAAGTTACAGCGAGACAAACCACTGCCCTTGAAATTTCTCAACTTAACCCCACTACATTATTCATGAAGTAAAAGCTCGGGATGTGTATAGGAAAAAGAAAAGACATACATTTTATGAAAGAAGAAATAATTAAAATTCTGCAAATGATTATACGTTTCGTCGTTATAATATGTTAGATGCAACGATTTTTTTTAATAACAAGTTTCTATGAGCTTATTAGTCATAGTTCCAGTACTCTACAGTCGTCTGTAAAAGAAATAATTAATTTTCTTCTAGATAATAAATTAAAAAAAAAATCTTCTTTGTAATAATCACGGAGGCCAGTCATGGCGTTGGGGCACAAAGTGTATCTGTAAATGTAAATCCCCACTCGAGAAATATTTATTTAAATTTATATTTCCATTTCCTTGCTCTGGTGTCGAGGCAAAGCGCGTCGTTGAGTTCTGCCACTCAGCACGCAATGCCCCCAGAACTCCACGGAAAATGGTGAACGAAGTGTCTTAACACTAGCTCCCTCTGCCGTCCCTGCAGTGTGCGGGAAACAGCGTGAAGCTGATTTGATTTGATTCAATTTATTTTATTAATAATAATAATTATGTATATATCACTTTGAGACCATCACAGTGCAAAGAGATAGTTACTGATTGTAAAAAAATCTGAATAAATCTGTAGTCATTGGTTATTACTTATTAGTTTGACTTTCATTCTAGGAAGTTAAGTATTGAGATTTTATGAAAATAATTCATTTCTCCGCTCTATCAGGAGCTTATGGGTTCGTATCCATATTGATAAATAAAATGTTATAAAGATATCTCCAATAGATACCGAGGATATAAACTTTAACGTTAAGGATTGTTACCCTCTTAACTCCTTTACTGTAAGTGTTAGACTGTTATTGCGGTATCAAGTTTCGCCACTCAACGTGCAATACCTTAAGAATTTAACAGAAATTGGGGAACAGGAGTGTTTTGACACTAGGTTCCCAGGTTCCCACTGCCTACGCTGGTACGGGATATAGCGTGAAACTTAAAAATATATACTTTCTACACATAGCTAATTTCTTATACAACATGATAAGAGAAGATTACAAAATAAACCTATTTGTAAATAAACCTATATTGTGTAACGTACAAGCTCTCACCACCAATTTCCGTGTTTTGTTTTACTTAGCTCGTTAATTTTATATTCATTATTATAATATAAAATTATAAATTACTAACATGTTCTATTAAATTGAGGTCGTGGCGCAGCGGCACAAAGTGTGACTGTAAAACCGACTGGTTGTGAGTTCGATCCCCACTCGAGGAGATGAAATATTTACTAAAATTTATATTACCATTTCTTCGCTCTGGTATGGAGGCAAAAGCGCAGCGTTAAGTTCTGTCACTCAACACATGTGCCTCCAGAATTTGGCAGAAAGTGGGGAACGGAGTGTCTTAACACTAGGTTCCCTCTGCCTACCCTGCTGTGTGTGTTATTTAATTTCATTTTAATTCTATTAAATTACTAATAGCGTCAAAGTAAATATCACTCTGTTTAGTTTTACACGATTTAACTTTAGGCTAAATAATAAGATTTATTCGTTAAATAGTTAATTTATTAAGGCCGTCCGTAAGAATTATGGATTCGATTCCCGATAAAAGTAAATTTTATTGAAAAAATATTTTCATCTCCAAGCTCTAGTAAGAAGATAAATCTCGGCGTTGAATTCCGCCACTCAACACACAGTGACTGGATTAATACTGAAGTATCTAAATACTGGATTTTTTCTGTCTATATTGCAAAATGCGGTATAAAGCGTCGAGTTAAATAGCCTTGAATCATATTTAATCTGTACAATATCAGGCTCAATTTATGTTTAATATATTTAGGACTAGTTTCACCACTAGCTGGTTTTATATGTCTAGAATAGCAATATCTAGTAGAAAAATATTTGACCCATGCATTGCATTATTACATTCTTATTTGTAATTTTAAAATGTAACAAATCGTATGAATTGTTACTTGGAAATATAAAACACATCCTTCATCCTCTGTCTGTAAGATAGCATTAATTGTTAGATATAGAATATCTGAAACTTTATTCATAATCGAACATCTTCGTGTATATCATATCACCAACATTATTTTGAAGCCATCGTGAAGCATGCGACTGTACACGCGTTGTGGTTTCGATTCGCACTAGATCAGGGGTTCCCAACCTTTTCTTGATCAAAGACCACTTTTATATCATTCTTGGTAATAAAAATTAACTGTGATAATCAAACAGAAACTTCGCCCCACCATCCCCAGTCATAAAATTAAACCCGTTCGCGGATCACATTTAGGCTTCTGCTGACCACTGATGATCCGCGGACCACTGGTTGGGAACCAGTGCACTAGATGGAATGAAATCCAACACTCAACACGCAATGCTTCAAGAGTTCAGCGGAAGGTGCGGAAAGGAAGTGTCTTAATAGGAACGAAGTATCTTAACACCAGGCTCCCAGGTTTCCTCTGCCTATCCTGGTACATGAAAATAAAATACATATACAACATTATATAGTAAAATAATCTATATCATTAACAATATTGGCATACAACTAAACGCTTTACGCTAGTTTGTACCATCTTTGACAACGATAACGAGAATCTACTTTAAATTGTTCGAATATTTGAGTTACCTGATGGAATGCAAAGTGTTCGTACATCACATCGCTCGATTTAGTAAGCGCTTCGAATGTTCCAGATAAACATTCTTAAGTAATAGAATCGATTAGTTGTGTTATGGGTGTTAACCTGTGATAGTACCATCACCTTTTGTTTAATTCCCGCTTTATCCCTGGCGTGGTGGCCAGGTAGAATGACTTCATTTGGCTCTACTCTGGGTATTCTCAAGCGTTTTACACGACTTCCTCATCATCGACACTGTTGGTCTACTCTCAAAGGCCTAGCGAGGTCTCCTTTTCTTCTACTCTTCCTTCTCCTCTTATTACTCTATTAGTTTATCATTCCTTCTAAAAGTATTTAAAACATTGCTGACACTACGAAAATCCTCTTTTATTTATGAAAAATAGAGCCAGTCTGTGGAATGATAGCATAGTGGTCAGCCCCAATCCAGTCCTATATATAAGCTAAAATATAATAAGAAAGAAGCGTTTTTGCTATTTACAACTTTCTTTTTTAAAGTAGGTTAAAGATGAAGAAAATAAGCGATAAGTAAAAAGTGAATGGTAAAAGAGAACGGTAGGAGGAGAGCTCAAATGCAATATCGATACTGGAGGAAGGTGACGTAAAAAGCATGAGGACCCACCGGGCATGTATAAAGAGGTTGTTGATGTTACTATAACTATGGCCATCGCGGAAGCTAAAAAAATAAGAACGGTGTCATACGAGTGATATATTACTAAGCCGTTTCTTTGATTCTTATATCAAAAAAAAAAACAATTTTTTTTAAATTGTAACGAAAATTAAGAACCAAATCATTAAACAATACCTTTAAAATGAACTAATATTATTGAATTACTCTTATCTCCCTTATATTGTTTCTTATCTGCAAACGAAAACGAACCAATTCTGAATACTTGGCAAAGTAAAAAAAAAGAAAAGCATCGATAACGAAATTTGTAAGGCGTTTGTTTCTATAATAAAATTGTAGCACGCAAATCTCATTTTATTTGCCAAATTGAGAAGATCTCAAATAAAATAATATTACAGATTGATCGGAGGTTTCCTTTTCGGAAGCGATTGCCAAACACTCTAAACTGGTACTGTTGTTTGGTTATTCTTATTATTGATATTTATAATTTAATATTAATTTTAGATTTAACAATTTATCTTGTTTAACCAATAATATTTTTGAAGTTTCTATTTTGAATCTTCGAAAAGCTTTATGTATGTATACTTTACGAATTACTTAATTTATTTTTTTTTTTGTAATTTGAGGCCAGTCGTGGCGCAGCGGCACGAAGTGTGATTGTAAAACCGTCTGGTTGTGAGTTCAATCCCCACTTGAGGAAATGAAATATTTACTTAAATTTATATTTTCATTTCTTGGCTCTGGTGTCGAGGCTACGCGCGGCGTTGAGTTCTGCCACTCAACACGCTATGTCTCCAGAATTCGGCAGAAAGTGGGGAACCGAGTGTCTTAACACAGGGTTCCCTCTGCCTACCCTGCTGTGTATGGGATACAGCGTAAATCTGATTTTTTTTTACTTATGGTCGATTGCTAATAGGGAGCGGAGAAAATCGAAGATGTTGTGCGAAAAGTAGAGATATAGAACATACTCTGTGAGTTAGATTCGTTAAGATAAAAATAAAAATGGTATGCCGAATTAGGGAAAGAACAAGCAAAAGAAATATACTAACTATAATTAGAAAAATATCTTCAAAACATCATTTAGTTTTGGAAAAACATTACAAAATAAGTAAAACAATATTTAAGAAAGTGATTGGAAATTACACAGATTTATTATATATTAAAAAACTTCGAGAATCCAATTTTTTATATCTATTTAACTTCGACACAGCTATTAAAACTGAAACGTTAACGATTTCAATAAATCTTTATTGAATAGCTTTAGCTTTTCAAGTATTCAGATTTTTTCGCTTTTCAATTAATAGAAGTTTTGGTGGTGCAGTATGGACGGAGCAGGCTAATCGCTTTGGTGTAGGTTCGAATTCTTACAAAAAGATTACAATTTCGTATATAATAATTAGGTTGTGGCGCAGTAGAAAGCCATCTAATAAGTTATCGTTTCGATCCCCACTCGGGTACGTAAATATACAAATAATGTTTCGAAAATCAGGAGAAGAGTGATTCACTGTCTTTATATAAGGTTCGCCCACTCTATCCTGCTGTATACGGTAAGAACGCCTGAAGCATCAACGGTTGTCTATGACTAGAGTAAGTTAGCTGGTTTTTAGTGGTTTGGCAGATATTTGAAAATTTGTGAATGAAAATGGATACAGCCCGAATATTGAGTCGTTTTTTTATGAATATAGATCAAAAGAAGCAAAAATAGTTTTTAAATAAGCTACATTTTTCAAATACTTTCAAGGATTATAGCGAAAAAAATGACTATTATTGAAGGTATTCATTGTTTTTATTGCATTGCCCGAGCAATGCAATATAAATATTTCATTCCTTTGACTGGGAATCAAACCTATACTCGTCACGTTTACAGTCAGTCGCTGCGACACAGCAGCTTCTGTACCGAGATACTAATATTTGAATATTAAATCTAAAATAAAATCCCCAATTCCTCAAACCCAACTCTTATTTGAAATGAATAAGAAACTCAGTACGTATTAAGCGAAATCCTCATACTCTCAGCAGGATTTCGGTTACGCGATTACATTCACTTTGCCCGTTCCTTTTGTTTTTTTATTATTGAAATATTTTCCTTTTTATATAATTCTAACTTAGATGTTCTGAAATAAAATTATTCATTTTTTTATTACGCTCAACAAGCAATATGTAATATAATATTTTTTTATGTTATCCTTGTGTATATATATATAGCAAGACAGGCAGGTTTATTTATACATGTTTCTTTTTACGCAGAGGGAATCTGGGAACCTCGTGTTAAGACACATTGCTCCATTAACACATGTCCGTTCCCCACTTACTAGGAAATTCAACGGCGAAACTCAACGCCGCGCTTTACCAGAGCGAGAAAATGTTAATATTAAATAATTAATAAAAAAAAATATATTTGTAATATTTTTAGTTAAATATCTATATATTAATTTTATTTATTCATTTAATTTTTGATTACATCACAGTAGCCAAGTTGGCAACTTAAAAGAATGATTGGACTCGTTTAAGAACATATTATATAAATAAGTCACATACGTATATGTTCTTTATAACTTACCTGGGGATCATTTTTCAGGCGATTTTCAAAATCTCTGCTCGCGTTTAAAGATCTTTTACTCAAGTGCGGATGTGAAAATAAGAAAAAATGCTTTAAGCTCCCAATCTGTAACAAAATCAGAAATATTTATATTAAAAATATATTTTAATAATAGACTAGAAACTATTGAATATGCTTTAAAATGAATATTGACGATATTAATTTAAATGGGAACCTTAATATTCCCAATAAGGCACTGTCACCTCAGCCTAACCTACTTTACGCGAGATACATTATAAAGCTTTACGCTTTAGCTACGCTATGTAGATGGACTAAAGTGGTATTCTAGTAGTATAGTATTCATTTTGAAATTTTATATAATAAAAAAATAACAAGAAAAATCATATTTATATCTGCAGTATTATATATTAGATTTAAATAAAAAATATATATATTTTGGTATCATTTGTCTATCTTAGAAACACTCACATAAGATTTTGCTCTAAGGATTTTAAACAAGAACACAACGAGAACTCGAAAACTTAATAATAACTTAAAAATAAATTTCTCCACTAAAACATATAAAAAATGACCATATACAAGAATGATATTATAAATAATTTTAAACTAAATAGCTCCTACATCGTATAGCTAAGTATAAACAAGCTAGCTATTTTATATAATTACCGAGTTAAAGCGGACCTATTTATCTAATTTCGGACGTTTTAATTCACCCAGTATGCAGTAAACAGCAGTTGTTTTGGCACGGACCGACGGTTCAAAACATTTTTGGCTCGAACGTACATACATACAACGTACATACAAAATGAAACGTTGAAACTTTGGTGAATTCGTCCAAATTGAGAATTGCAATCAAGAGGCGATTGCGATTTGTCAAAATGCTGTCCGAAAGGTCTTTTCTAAGTGTTATCTTTTTAAGATAGATAGATAGATAAATGTGAATTAGACCAGTGGCGCAGTGGTATTAACGTGTGATTGTGAAAACGACAGTGGATTTGTTTGTACTCAAGGAAATTTAATAATTAATGTTTTTATTTCTTCGCTCTGGTGTAGAGGTAAAGTGCGGCGTTGAGTTCCGTCACTTAACACGCTTTAATTTCTGAATTCGGTGGATTGTGAGGAGTGTAATATCTTAACACTGCGCTCTCTCTCTGCCTACCCTGCTAGATGCGGGATGATTTCAACACGCTATAATGTGAAACTGAAAAGAAATGTGACATAAGCATACACATTTTACGAAAATAAGTATTTTATTTTAGTAAAGATGTTCTGACTTTCACAAAAAGTTACGAAAAAAGTAGAATTTACTACTGGAAGCATCAACTTCTAACGAGATGGAGGGAAAAAAACTTCTAATGGTAACAACAAAAATATTAATTGTATATTATTTACTTATATTTATTTAACATTAAAAACTTACTAATTTATTGATAAAAAGCATTAGAAAAACGTAATTAGAAAAATGGCTGCTCTCTCCTTAGTCCACATACATATTATATGAGAAGACGTCTGATAATTTCGTTTCAAAAAGTATGACAGCTCTGTATAAAAATTATATTCATAGAAATTTCAAATCTAATTGACAATTTTGCTTATATATTTTCTAACTGTGTAATAATGTAGATATTATTTCAAAACTTATCTTAAAAAATAAGAGAAATAAAAATACAATATAAATTTCAATTCAATGCAACATATGAACAATGTAAAGTACCTCATAATAAAATAATATTTAAAATATCTAATAGAAATTTCCAATCGTTCAATTTCATCCACAAGCAGTGTAAGGTTCTCATAGTCTAGCTATGACAACTAGCGCCATGAGTGCGGGTCGCCCGTTCAAATTTATTGTTATAATTTATTTTCGGCGGAAAGTAGGAGGCGGCAGTGTCTAGACCTTAGGTTCCCAGGTTTCCACTGCCCTGCTGTATGTGGGATATACCGGGAAGCTTTCAAAATATACGTTATATTCAAATTATACATTTTTTTAAAATAATTAAGCCTTATATATTATTCTAATGTACCTATATGTGATATTACTGTAAAGCTTCATATAAATCCGTTTAGGAGAGTTTGCCTGAAAGTGGAAGAAACATAAACACTTCACAAACATTCACATTGATAATATTATTAAAAAGTTTAACGCTGCTACGCGTATAAATATATATTTTTTATACAAAATAAAATAATAATTTCTAGTACCTATAGCGAGTACTAAGTTTCATGATAATCGATTGAGTAGTTTTAGCGTTAAAGCGTAACAAACAAACTAACATTCACATTCACAATATTTTTATGACGAAGTATGATTAAGTAGGGATGGAAGAAAAAAGGGCAAAATAGGTACGTATCTACAACAAGGGAGCGATATTAAATATTTACGTTTCGGTTTAAGTGGACGCTTCGAGTTGTTACAAGGGATTATACTTTTTGTTCATTTGTTATACAAATGTTTTAACTTGGAAAAGAATGGAATAATTCAAAAGTAAAAATATTTTTCTACTATTTACATAGTACTAGCATGAGACGTTTTTGGTTTTTTTGTATATTATGTCTGTCTGTGGAGCATCGTTCTAAGTTCGATTTCCAGTTGAGGCAATTTATATATATTATAAGTAAGGCAGGCCGTTGTGATGTAGCGGCACAGTTCCGCTACTCAACATGCAATGCCTTCAGAAATAGACTATTTACATAGTATTAGCATGAGACATTTTTGGTTTAGTTGTATGTTATGTCTGTCTGTGGAGCATCGTTCTCAGTTCGATTTCCAGTTAAGGCAATTTATATATATTATAAGTAAGTAGGCCGTTGTGATGTAGCGGCACAGTTCCGCTACTCAACATGCAATGCCTCCAGAAATAGAATATTTACATAGTATTACCATGAAACGTTTTTGGTTTAATTTTATATTATGTCTGTCTGTGGAGCATCAATCTCAGTTTGATTTCCAGTTGAGGCAATTTTTATATATTATAAGTAAGCAGGCCGTTGTGATGTAGCGGCACAGGATGTAATTATGAACGCGGCGGTTATATGATCTTTTCGCCCTTAAGAAATCAGATTATATTTATTTCTTCGCTCTGAGTTCAACGCCCCTATATTGCGTGTAAATACACACGATTTGCCGATAATAAAGAGGAAGTGGAGTTCGAATAAGTGTCGGAGCATTAGGCTTCCTTTGACAATCATGTTATATACGAGATACAGCGTGAAGCTACGATACGCTACTAACTGATCGAAAATGCAGAGCCGATTTTTTTAAATAAATAAATTATATTCCTCTTCTTGGGAACGGAGTGTCTTAACACTAGGTTCCCGGATACGTAGGATAGGTTAGGATTTCAATTACGTGACCAATTTTTAAGTGTTTATATGTTTGTTCATCAATTTCTCAGAAAATAAAATAGTATGGAGAACTTTCTTTTTGTTTTAAATGTGAAATATTCCAACTTAGTGAACAGTCTAAGTTTCATTAAAATCAATTCAAATTCATTTAAGATATGAGTATCCACACATTTCTGACGGATATTGATAAGTGAAATTTCCTAGCTTTTACGAGATTTGAAATAAACAAGGTTTTTACTTTTATTTTTTTTAATTATTGGTTAATCAAGTTAAGACTCAATCGTGGCGCAGGGGCACAAAGTGGGACAGGTTGTGGGTTCGATCCCATTCTAGGAAATTAAACTTTAATATTTTAATTTCTCCGCTCTGACGTCAAGGGGAACGGAGTGTCTTAATACTAGGTTCCCTCTGCCTTCCCTAACTGTGTTTATATAGCGTAACGCTAAATTAATTACAATGGTATAACTAGGGGACTCAGACTTAATAAACTTAAAACGCTTTTTAATATCTCCACTTGGACTAATGTGGCCATCGTAAATAAATTAAAAAGATAACAATATTATATTCAGCTCTTACCATAGTTCTTAAAACAATTTCAACATAAAGGTATACTATTAATAAATAGGTCAGTCGTGGCGCAGAGGCACGAAGTGTGACTGTAAAATCGACTGGTTGTAGGTTGGATCCCTACTCGAGGAAATAAAATATTTATTTACATTTATATTTTCATTTATTCGCTCTGGTGTGGAGGTAAAGGGCGGCGTTGAGTTCCGCTACTCAATATGCAATGCCTCCAGAAATATACGGAAAGTGGGGAACGGTGTGTCTAAACACTAGTTCCCTCCGCCTACCCTACTGTGTGCGGGATACAGCGTGAAGCTGATTTCATTTCATATATACATATAATAAAGAATTAATTTTATGTATATTTTATGAATATCAAATATCAATATTGGTCGTAGTTTTTAGTTCGAAACAATCAAAAATTCTTATAGAAATTACGATAATGTCATAAAAAAATCATATTAGAATATTACAGATTAAAGTAATAAAAAAATCATATTATTCATTTCAATCAATTCTGCTTATTAAATCAATAATCATGTATTTTAAGCGGGCGAAGCCGTGGGCGAGCCGCTAGTTTATTAATAAATCACCAACACATATATATATTTTATCCCATACTATTAAAACCAGTGGCACCTGCTGTTTTATTTTATTATTCGTAATTTAGATTAGGCGAAATGTAATTGTCAGGTTAACACGAACTGATTGGCATCTAACTTTTGTAACATGATAAGGGCGTAGCATTCGTTAATACATATTCTGGCCATAAATACTGTTACAATTAAAAATAAGCTAAATATAAATTTTGTATTTAGAATTTGTTATTTTTATTAGTTTCACGCTGTATCCCGCATATAGCAGAATTCAGCATTCTGGTGAACTCTGGAGATATTGCACTTTGAGTGGGGTAACTAAACGCCACGTATTGCCTCGTTACTAGGATATGAAAATGTTAAATATTTAATTTCACCAGCTAGAAATCAAACCCACAACCTGTGCGTTTACAGTCACAGGCTTGCGCCCTTGCGCCAGAACTCTCCTCTACATAATAAATAAATGTTAAATATAAATGTTAATTGTAAATATTATTAGGAGATGCAGCAGCTTCACGCTATAATGCCGTATACGAAGGAGTATAGACATACGGAACTGAGTGTTAAGGCATTATTCGCATTTTTCACATTTTTTTTTATTTTGCACATGAAATGCCTCTAGAATTTAGCAGTAAACGGAGAACGGAGTGTCTTAATACTAGGCTCTCTCTATTCATAGCATGGTATGGCATTACGGTTACCTTCTTTGTGTGTGATACAGCGTGAAGCTGATTTATGATTTAGTTTATTTTTAAATATTGCACAGTAAAGATTCGTGAAAGATTCCGGTCTAGATTACCGATGCCTCTCTTATGTGCGTGATGCAACGTACGAAGCTATAAAAAGAAGAAAACGCCGCATTGTCTACAAGAGTGAGAAAAAGAAAAATTTCTCACGAGGTTGCTCGAACCCGCTAATCACATTTGCAGTCAGACGCTGTTCCACTAGGTCATAATAGCGTCTAGTGATCCTACACTTTTTTTTCAGCTTGATGCTGTATCCCGCACACAGCAGGGTAGGCAGAGGGAACCCAGTGTTAAGACATTCCGTTCCCCACTTTCTGCCGAATTCTGGAGGCATTGCGTGTTGAGTGGCAGAACTCAACGCCGCGCTTAGCCTTGACACCAGAGCGAATAAATGGAAATATAAATTTAAGTAAATATTTCCTCGAGTGGGGATCGAACCCACAAGCAGTCGGTTTTACAGTCACACTTCGTGCCGCTGCGCCACGACTGGCCTCTACTTGATCCTACAATTGTATAAAATTAATCATTAAATTTGCAGCTACGAAGTCAACTTGTCTTTTTTTTCTAATTTAAAAGTTATTTCGCTACTTTATTAAAATTTTAATGAAGCTTCGCTCACGCTATTAATAAAATAATTTCTCTAGTATTCTTTATTGCTGTTTTCTTTCATAATGAGATACGATATTAAATTATAATTCTTGTATGAAAAAACTTTAATTTGACTTAGGTATAAAATTATAATATAGTACCTTGACCGAGTATTTATATATATTATTTTTAATAATTGAAGCCTGTTGTGGCGCAACGCGAAGTTGAAACATTTATTAATATTTATAATTCCGTTTCTTCGCAAGGCGCGGCGTTGAGTTCCGCCACTAAACACGCAATGCCTTCTGAATTCGGCGGAAAGTGAGGAACGGAGTGTCTTAACACTAGGCCTCTGACTGCCCTGCTGAATGCGGGATACAGCGTGAAGTTGATTTTTTTTATAGTAAAGTATAGGTTACACTGTTCAAGAAAATTTACAGAATAAAGATGTATGGTATTAATATCTATTGAATGTCATACAGGATAACTGCCAGATAATGTAAAAAATAATTTATACTATTGACATTGAAAAGAGC
The DNA here is from genome assembly GCA_018249695.1 of Heliconius erato demophoon. Taxonomy (NCBI): domain Eukaryota; kingdom Metazoa; phylum Arthropoda; class Insecta; order Lepidoptera; family Nymphalidae; genus Heliconius; species Heliconius erato. The sequence continues at coordinate 3,687 of DWQW01004949.1, read as the reverse complement.
AATTATTGAGTTTCTTGCTGGCTCTACTCAGCAGAACTGCCTTCCGAAATGTGTGGTGCCTTTTTTATAGGTTCATTCGACGATTGGAAAGTGCTTACAATAATATATTGAAATAAAGAATATTTTGAATTTGAATTTATAGGTTAGATGGGAGAACCTTGCATTCGCATACAATTATGACGATCGCAGTGGATTCACGTGGCTCAGGTGCGGCGTTGAACTCTGCCATCTCAATCTGTCAATTTTTTTCATAACTCATAAAAATTACAAACAAATAGGCCAAATCAAATCTCAAATAATGTAAACTAGTTATTCTTACCACTAAACAAGCAACCATCAGTCATTCCTTGCCATAATTTCTGTACTATTTCACCAGCAAAAACGAAAATTATAGTAATTTAAATAAAGACCTACAATTGCTAGAAATAAACAAAACGTGGGTCCTAAGCACCCATTGTTATACCATGACCAAGTTTCTCGGAAAATTCTGCATAATTGTATAGTAGAATATAAAGTAGAATAGAAGTACGTAACATGCTCATTTTTCAAATATGTTTAATTTATAAGTTATCTAAAAAAATACGATTTTTTCAATATATTAAAGAATTAAATGACTGACTGTGTGTATAATGTGATTTGGCACACACCTATTTTATGTTTAAACAATGTTTAACCGTTGATAACATAAAATTTAACAATATTCATAAAAAAATCGCAGTTGAAAGAAAAAAGAAAAAAGAAGAAGAGTTCAACCTTGGTATTGGCTTAGCTTTCGATTAGACGTTTTTGGTGGGACATTTCTTACAGCTCTAACACCAAAAAAGGTTTTATTTTGAAACAGTGGTTCTTGAGATAAATGCTTTCATAAATAAAATCTTCAGTTTTATAATATTAATATAGATTTTTTGCTTATCATTGGGCTTTCGAGCTTTTCAATAAATATGAGGAAATATAAGAAAGTTAGGGAATTAAACCAAAGCAAAAAAAAAATACAAAATAAGTTAAATAAGTAGTCCGAAAGAAGTCCAAAATTATTAAAAAAAAGGCACAGTGAAGGACTTTAAACGCAACGGTCCCTCGGGGTATGAATATTTTTTATTTTCTTGCTCTGTAAACTAGGCAAAGCGCGGCATTGAGTTCAGCTCGGGAAATCAAGAGAGAGTGGAAAATAGCAGTGTCTTAATGGTAATGGGTTGTCTTAATACTAGATTCCCACGTTCCGTCAGCCTAGCCTACTAAAAACCGAAAAAAAAATCAGCTTCACGCTGTATCCCGCACACAGCAGAGTAGGCAGAGGGAACCCAGTGTTAACACACTCTGTTCCCCACTTTCTGCCGAATTCTGGAGGCAGAATTCAATGCCGCGCTTAGCCTCAATACCAGAGCGAAGAAATGGAAATATAAATTTAAGTAAATATTTCATCTCCTCGAGTGGAGATCAAACCCACAACCAGTCAGTTTTACAGTCACACTTCGTGCCGCTGCGCCACGACTGGCCTTACCTTTAACCTTAAAACCTTATTAACCGTATGTGATATGTTTGTCTAATAGAACTTGAAAAAAGAAACCGAAATCGGTCAAGAGGTTTCCTCTATCAAATCTCAATTCAATTCAGTTCTTTGGTTATGCCGTTCCAAGCGTAAAAAAACTCCGTCACTGTATTCTTTAACTACGGGTTTATTTATAGCATCCTTGCTATAAGTTAGTGTTTAAACCCTCGGATTTCTGCCTTTAATTCTTTTGTCTTTTGATTGACATTTAGTTTTTTTTTTTCATATTCAATAACTTTTCTACTTCAAACCATTTCTAAAATATTTTTTATTCAAAGGTACAAACGAATGTTCATGACTGAATAAAATTAAATATAAAATTTGTAAGACTTGTTTTGTTTAATCGAAACCAATGGAGCTTTGTTTGGTCTTAGATATTAACGATCAAACAATTCAATAAATTTTTCAACGTTTTCTATATTTATTTATCATTTACTTATTTATAAATGTTTCTTAGACTCCGCGCTCTGGTCGAATTTTGGACATTTATTTTTAAATCACAGCACTGAACGCTACATTTTGTGTGTTGTTGTTGTTTTTTTTTCGGGAAACCCGAGGGAACCTGGGAACCTAGTTATATGATAGTTTATTATGACAGTTCCCCACTTTTCGTTGAATTCTCGAGGCATTGTTGTTAACATAATTTACTTATATGATATAAGGCACTATTTCTGAATATCCCCTTTATAATAATACCTTACTAGGTGTAACTGTAATTACGAGGACGTCATTTGATATTGTTTCCATTGCCGATTGTATTGAGTGGCGGTAGTGTGCTGGGTCCTTTCTGGTGTATTTCCGAGAAAAGCACATATATATACAGAATGGAAGTGTCAGCCCCACTTTAAATGAAACCACAGTTTTAACTACTCTATAAAGCCCAATACAATTAAAAAGAAATTCTCAAAAATGAAAAAGTTATTTTTTCAAACAAAATGAATAATAAAATTAACAATAATATAAAACGCCATTTTTCAAGAAGGACGCACGCACATATAAACCGATCAAACCGCCGAACACGCCTCATTCCGAAATCGAGTCGTAGGTATTGGCGGCAAAGTTCACAGTTGTTTAATCTTTAGTAGTATTTTTGTAGTAGTATTTTTGTAGTAGTATTGGTGTCTATGCGTAACTTCGTCACATGAAATACAGTTATGCATAAACATCGTGAAATGAAAAAAAATCCTTTGTCTAAACTGTTGAGGTATCTTCTTAATTAATTTCTATAGGTTTGGGCATAAAATATTTTACCCTATTCGCTGTTCCCGTAAAAGGAGCGCAGACACTTCCAGCCTGTATGTAAAAGTGTTGTATATATAATAGATTTGAATTGTGTAAAACAAGAGAGAAAAGAAATCATTTCTGATTTGTTGGTTCGTCCGACATTGTGTATTGAATGGCGTACCTGAACAAGTAATTCGTCGAAGGTTTTTAAATATATATTTTAATTAAACAAGGGTTTAACGAAGTCACCAAAACTATTTATTTATTTCTATATATCTAATTGTCATTTATTTATTTCTATATATCTAATGAGGTCAGTCGTGGCGCAGTGGCACAAAGTGTGACTGTAAACCGACTGGTTGTGGGTTCGATCCCCACTCGAGGAGATGAAATATTTACTTAAATTTAAATCTGTAAAAAAAACTCTGGTGTCGAGGCAAAGCGCGGCGTTGAGTTCTGCCACTCAACACGCAATGCCTCCAAAGTTCGGCAGAAAGTGGGGAAAGGAGTGTCTTAACACTAGGTTCCCTCTGCCTACCCTGCTGTGTGCGGGATACAGCGTGAAGCAAATTTTTTTTATATATCTAATTAATTAATTATTACGGCTCGAAATCGATCTATCGAATTGAATTCTCAACAAGCAAATGTTGAATGGCGGAAGTCAATTTTGTTTACCATTGCAAGAAATTTAAAATATTTCATTCCCTCTAAACGGGAAGGGAACCCACAACCATTGCTTATATACAAAGTCGTCAACAAATATAATTTTTAATGCGCCATATATAATAAAATTAAAATTAAAAAATTAAATTAGCTTCACGCTGTATCCCGCACACAGCAGGGTAGGCAGAGGGAACCTAGTGTTAAGACACTCCGTTCCCCACTTTCTGCCGAATTCTGGAGGCATTGCGTGT
>DWQW01004948.1:0-18704 GCA_018249695.1 Heliconius erato demophoon | reverse complement strand
TCAATATGTTCGCCATTTGGTACAATAATTCTGATAATTACACTTTTTTTTCGTGTTGAAATAAAATGAATCCAGTACCTCCGGCTTCCAGATTTTTAACGACTACACCACTACTAAAAATGTTCATTTTAACGGCTATTATTGGGTTTCCAATACTTTATTTCTTGGTTATCTCTGGAAATCCCAAGATGTTTTATAGAAAAAAAGAACGATACATAAATTTACTTCCGAAGGAACTAGACCATAACAAAAATATTTACAAGCACATGAGAAAATGCTCTAACGATGTGATACAAAATATTGAATTTTATGAATAATTCAAAAGTTTTTATTTTTAATTGTTTTATTTGCAATACAAAATTTTATTACTCAAATATATTATCAAATATATATAAATATATTAAATAAAAGGTTAATTCGTAGATTGAATTATAATATTAAATATAATTAGTACGTAAAGTATCAAAGTAAGTTGTTATGATTAACATATATGTTAAGCGCGGCGTAGAGTTCCGCCACTCAGCCTGCAAAGTATCCAAAAGAGCGAAAATGGGAAAGTTGAGTGTCTTATCACTAGGTTACAGATAGCACTTGATATATAGTTGTAATTCTCTTGTAAGCACTCAGTTGATTTTTTTTTTCTTTTTAGAAAAATCAAACGCGGTACTGAGTTCCACCAGTCACATTTTGGAACGGGGTGTCTTGAGTATCAAAAGGTTCCCTGTGTTAAGATGGACTAAAAACTTAACCTCACATTCCATTATACTGTTTATATTTATCAGCTTTATCATTGTAGGCAGAGGGAACCGAGTGTTAAGACGCTCCGATCCTCACTTTCTGCCGGATTTAGGAGGAATTGCGTGTTGAGAGGCAGAACTCAACGCCACGCTTTGCCTCGACACCAGAGCGAAGAAATGGAAATATAAGTTTAAGTAAAGATTAAATCAGTAACGTCATAAATTACGTTCTATTAGTAAGTTTTACGTTATATTAGTAAGTATAATTAAATCTTACTTAGAATAAAAAAAATATAAAAAAATAACTAAGAAAAATCGATTTCTCCCTCGAAATCGTTCGATTAATTAAAATACATTAGAAAGTGCTTGTAACGTTCGAAACATTGATTATTCGGAACGCGTTGGTCCTTCCGCAAATTTTTGGAGCACGTTATCGTTGGAATGCTCGAAGTGGCACGGCCAAGGTGATATGGTGTAGGTTGAGTTTCTTCAATGGTGGTCGTGGCTTCAAATTAGAAGTGGTATTTTCTTTTATAAATTATTACCCATGTACATGTACAAACTTTTAAAAGAATTATTACTGTCTGACAAACAACGCCATAGACCAGTCTAGCTTGTGCCAAGCGTGTGGCTATGAACGCGACAGGTTGTTGGTTCCATTCCCACCCGAGGAAATTAAATACTTAATATTTTTATTCGACTGAAAGTCGAATAAAATACGAAATAGTATAACGAAAGTGTTATAATGGGAACAGAGTGTCAACACTAGTTTCCCAGGTTTCTACTGCCTACTCTGCTATGTGCGGGATACAGCGTAAAGCTAAAAATAAAAAAAAACCAACAATACACATAACAAACTACGCCGCGAAGAAATAGAAAAATCAACACGGGTGTGCAGAGGAGGACTTCCCAAAATTTAACGAAAAGAGAAAAACATTATCATGAAGTTAAGGCTTCAAGAAACAAAATCAAAAATCATCTCTTAGCAACAATTTAATAATTATAAATAACGGCACACCCATCCAAATGCCAACCGTTGTTACTGTTGCTTAACCAACTCCCTTTATAAATTCACAGATGGTTTAACATAAAGCAAACGCACAGTCCGGCGCCGGAATCGATTAGGCTACACTCAATAAGCATGTAGGATAGCGATAAACTGTACTAGCACACACGCCTAAGAAATTACTATTATAATTAAGAAAATTAACTTAATATAAATTAATATGTAAGAAGTTAATTATTTAATTTTATTACTTATGATATACAATAGCATATAATAGACCAGAGTGGTAGAAATTTAGCCAGCCAGCTTATACGTCGGAGTATCCATTTGGCTGACTATTGGTCGAAAATGGACATCTTTTTTGTGTATTTTTGGTAACCCATACAACTTTGGAGGTTTTACACAGCTAGGCACGAGAGATTTAGATGATAGAGTCGAGATGTAATGTTATATTATAATCCAGGGCAGTACGCGAGGCAATTAAGAAACCGTGGGCGGTAGTTTGATATAATAGTTACGTCAACTGACAGACGAATGCCACCTCAGGATACTACCACGTGTGACCACGGACTACTGCAAAGTGTTCGAAAAGTCGGGTTTCCAAAATGTAAAATCTAAAATATACACGATTAATCAGGTTAAAACAGTTTCATTTAAAATGTGTAATAATCTTGAAAATCAAAGAAGTTATTTATATAAATATTGCCTAGGCACATAGGCGTATACGCGACGGATGTGGGTTCAATCTCAAAAGATATCTCACAGATAGAGGTTGAACATACAAAATAACTGTTTCTTATATTTTCGAGAATCATTTTCTCATTAATGAACTATAACAGTATGTAGCAATTAATACGATTTGTTATATTTCTAAATTACAAATAAGTATGTAAAAAATAATTTCATTTGTCAAATATATCTGATAGATACACCTATCAGATAATGCTATTTGAGAACTGTCAAACCAAAAATTATAGCCCGTCTGACAGATACGGCTGTCCGGGAGTTTATCCGCCAGTGGTGAAACTGCCCTTAACATTTTAATTTACTCGCTTAGTTCCTTAACACGAAGTTCCCATATTACCTAAGTTAAAAAATATAATGTATGCTCGTGATACTTTCATATTAAGATAAACTTGTATGTAATATACGATATATATACATATGAGTATATAGAATTTCAAAAATTATAAGTTTTATCTTATCAAGATCTTTGTCATCTTATTAAAGTAAATGCCTTAATTATTTTAATTCAAAGGTAGAGTAGTGTAAGTCAATGCCAATGAACTCGGTAGTTGCAGATTTTGGTTTTCATTTTCGTAAAAATCCGTATTTCATTCAACAAGTTTTCTATGTTAACAAACAAGCTTGTTTTTTTGTAGGTCGAGCTGTCTCTATAAAATAAAATTTAAGAAACTATAGGTGAAATAATTACCTATTTATTTTTTTAAATATTCAGAAATGGACAATTTTATATAGATTCAGCAGTTATGCAATAAAATAATATGTAAAAATTTTTCTGATGATGGAGTCCAAAGGTTTTTACTTTTGGACTCCATCATCAGAAAAATAAAATTATTGTATGTTTATATACTTATTACAAAGCTAATCTCCAGAATCAAGCATTCAAAATCAAGACACAGTATCTATATTATAAATGGTTCATATTAATTATCTTTTTACGTCAACCTGATATCGAATCTCAAACTACGCTAGTGTTATAACATAATAATAAATGTATGCGGAAGAAACACAAGGCAATCAGAGCGTGCTAGAGAAGCATACCATAGCGGCCGATGGCACGTAACAACTTTTAGCTATTTACATGTAGAATTTGCAGGATGCAAGTGAATCATATTTTACAATCACTCTGTATCCCGCATATAGCAGGATCGGCCGAGGGTACTTGGCGTTGGAATGTCGAACAGTCTGCTTCTCACGTATAGCCCAATTTTCGAGACATTGCGTGTTTGTTGCGGGACTCAACGCCGCGCTTTATTTTGTGAGGTGCAAGCAAAGTTAAAATAATTTATTTTAGCAAGTGAGAATCTAGCCTACAGCGGTCGCTTGTGCAGAGACAAACACAAAAATACAAAATTTTTAGTAAAAATTATTTTTTGTTGAAGTTTTTCACTGTTCAGATTTATTGATTTTTATTTATTTTTCTATATCTACACATTGTAGTGTAGTATGTACACAATGAAATGTAGAACTAACTGACCTTTAAAGTTAAAGTAAGAAATTAACTTATTTAACACGCAATGCCTCCGCATTGTTGTTAAATCTCTGCTATGTGCGGGATACAGCGTGAAGCAAAAACCTTGTTAATTTTTCTTAAAATAACCTACCTGCCTAACTAAGAATATTTTAATTTTTGAATCCTCTCAAATTGACTGAAATTGAATGAAATATCATAATTTATACATCATATCTTTATATTGTGTCATCATTTTTTTATATTGTGTCAATAACAGCTTCGTTTTGGTACAATCTATGATCCTTGCCAGATTTATTTAGTATATTATCGTTTCAACTGTAAATCGTAACACGGCTCTTTTATTTCGTGTAGAAGTTTTGAGGAATTCTCTCTTAATGTCTCCCTATATTAATCTCTAATATAAGCTGCTACATTATCAATTGCTGCTACATTATCAATTGCTCGAGTAAGCTGAGTAAGTCTATATTATAAACTTTATATTATTGATAAGCAGCTTATATTATTGACATCAAAATTGAATCAGTTATTAGTTTCACGTTATATCTTACACATAGCAAGGTAGGCCGAGGAAACCTGGAGACCTAGAATTAGTACACTAAGTTTCTCTACTCTCTCTACTCACTAATTGCCCACTTTCCGCCGAATTCTTGTACTATTGCTTGTTGAGTGGCAGAACTCAGAACGAGGTAATAAAAATATTAAATTTTTCATTCCCCTAAAATGAAGTGAACCTACGACCGTCACGTTCGCAGTCTCACCGTTGTGCTCCAATTGTTTTTATGAACTTATTTACAATTTATTTTGTTATTAGCTTTAACCAATTATTTAATGATAAAAATATGCAAACGAAAACAAACTACTTTCATTTATAATGTCTACTTGATACATAGGTATGTATGTATGTATGCGAATATATCAATATTTTTATTAATTTCATTTATTGATTGTACCTAAATTTTATTATTATTTTTATTTATTTTCTAACATTTTTTTAGGCTTAACCACCCAAAACAGAAGTCCATCCGTTAGTCTGCCTAGTCTGTTCGGCATAAGGATGTGACTGTAACGCGACGGTTGTGGGTTCAATCCCCACTCGAGAGTATGAATTATTATTTATTAATATTTTCTTTTTTTCGCTCTGGCGCCAAGGCAAAAGGCCCTACGTTGGATTTCGCCACTCAACACGCAATGCCTCGAAAAAAACGCCAGATAGTGAGAAAGAGTGTATTCATATTAGGTTCCTTATCTCTACCCTGCTGTGTGCGGGATACAGCGTGAAGCTGATTTAATACCAATTTAAAAATGCATATTTCCATTCAAAATTGCAGCTCGAAAGTTATAAATTAATTATTTAGCGTAACGGACTGACTGGCGCATACATTATAGTTTCTTGTATCGGGTAACGGTATTCGTATCAATACTGATGCTCGGCGATCCTTTACATGGAAATTATGTGTATAATTTAAATATATATTTTTAAAACCAATCATAATTTAGAAAGAAAATATTTTTTTTAAAATTTCACACTGTATCCCGCACAGCAAGGTAGGCAGAGAGAGCCTAGTGTTAAAACACGCCGTTTTTCACTTTCCACCGAATTCTGGAAGTATTATGAGTTGAATGTGCATATCAACGCTGCATTGCCTCTTCACCAGAGCGAGGAAATTAAAATATTAAATATTTAACTTTTTTTTAGTGGGAATCCAACCCGCATTCTGTCGTGTTTACAATCGCTCACTTGTGTTCAGCGCCACAAGTAGCCTCCAAATCTTTAAATACATTCAATATTTAATTTTCATTGTCGTGCTCCATTAAGACTTTTTAGTTTCACCTTATAAGCGACATATAGCTGGGTAGAGGGAGCTTAGTGTTATTCTCAAGCACCGCCTAATTTTCGAGACATTACGTGTTGAATTGTGAAACTCAACGCTCCGCTATGGTTTAACAGTAGGTTTTCTAAATTGTTATATAGGGAAGTAATGTGAAAAGAAAAACAGAGAGTGCTGAGACGCAACGGTAACTCACGTACGTATACAATGACTCTAACATTACAATTTTGGAACATACGTTTGTAGAAAACTTTACAACACTGTGTCAATTACATTTTTTATAGTCTGTTTTTAAATAAATATTATGGCACGAAGTTTAAAAAAACGTAGTGTTAAGATACTGTGTTCTCCGTTTTATGACACTGCGTTCTGCGAAGTGGGAACTAAATTTAAATTTGTAATATATTTTTTTTTATAAAAATATACTTTTGCAATCACTTTTATATCGTCAAATTAACATAAAGCTACCACCGCAGGCTCGCAAGGCAGTTCAGCTGAGATGAGCCAGCATCAAATACAATAGCTGTTTATTCACATTTTTAAAGTGTTATTTTACACTCAGGAAAGAATGTGAAGAATGTGTGCTTTTGCACAAATAATGGCTGTTCTTTTCAATATCAATGTCACAATTTTATTATTATATACATGGGTCCAACATATAATTGATATAAATATTGACTTGAACAGGGAAATAAAAAATAGAAAATATAACTATTATTACTCTAACTAGGAATCGAACTCACGACTACCATGAATACAATTAGAAACCATCCATCTCCATTTTCTTGAAGTATAATAAACTAGTGGCCATCTATGTTCCTTCATAGACAATTTTAACTTAAATAGCATACAATCATGGCCTAGGAGTACAAGCACGTGACGACAAACGCGACATTTTCGGGTTCGAATTCCGCTCGAGAAAATTGAAATATTTAATATTTTTAATTTCTCGCGCTGGTAACGAGGCCAAGCGCGGCATTCCGCCACTCAAGATGAAATGCAAATTTAACACAAAGTGAGGAACGCAAGCATTTTAATGGGAATAAAGTATCTTAACACTAGATTCCCAGGTTCCCTCCGCCTACACTACAGCGTGAAGTTAAACAAGAAATATACAGAAATAACAATACCACCCAATACATACTCAACACGTCCCCAAACAAACGCTCGAAAGTAATATACAAAAGCTATAAACCTCTATAAATTCCGATGGCCTTTTCTACTTTAGCACGGTTTTCACTTTCGGCGGTGTTACTTTCATTGTCTCTGACACTGTTCAGGGATCGTCTAGCGACAAGTGAATTGATTATTTTATCGTTTTATAAGATTTTTTCTTGTTGTTTATAATAAGTAATGTATGAAGAATTTATATATAAATTCTTTATTTTTATGCAGAATACCTATGGCATAGCTAAAACTATATATTTTAATATGTTAGATCTATTCCATATAGATCTAATTCTTAATATAATGACAAATTATTTTATTTTGCATTAGGAATCATTTCCTCGAGTGGAAATCGAACCCTCAACCTGTCACGTTTTAGTTACGATATGCCCAACCTTTATACATGTAACTACAAATATCAGTTCTCTTTCAATTTCTTTCTGCATACTATAAATAACAGGGTAGGTAGAGGGAACCTAATCATAGGACACTCCATTTCCTACTTTCCTCCGAACTATTAAAGCATTATCTGTTGACTAGCGGAACTCAGCGCCACGCTTTTGTCTTGGTACCAGAGTAAAGAAATAAAAATATTAACAAATAATATTTCACTCCCCCGAGTAGGAATCAAACTCACAACTGTTACGTTGCAGCCACACGCCTGTGCTACAAAGCCACGACGGTCTCACAAACATCAGTTAACAACATATTATTATATTTTAATTGCTTCACCGTAGATTATAACTAACTGCGCCGACGCCCCGAAGCTATAAGGATAACATAAGGAGTGGAGAACTCGAAGATAGTTATTTTATCTTTCTAACAAGCGTTTACGATATGGTTGGAATGTTCTTTTATTACAATTTTAATTTTAAAAGTCAAGACTTTGTTAAATATATCGATTATGATTTTTATGATTTTTGGATATCTTCGTCTATCGTTCTTGTAAAATAGAAAATCCCGTTTATTCCGTTCCTTCCATATACAAGACATGCCGAATTCCAACTTTCTAAATCCAATAGTCCCATCTGTCTGTTGTGTGTCAGTCACTCGGTAACGTAAAAGTTGAAAATACCTATACTATATTAATTTATAGAATAAAATATTTTAATTCAGTAGAATTAAAATATTTTATTCTACTGGCTATAATATTTTATTCAGTAGAATAAAATTTTATTATTTTATTCTACTGAATAAAATAAATATATTTTTATTTTATAAAATAAAAATATTCACGCCACGGTTCGGTCACGGGTAGACTGTCTACCGTGACCACGGACTATTGCAAAGTGTTCGAAACGTCCAAAAATGTATAAAATTACAAAAATGTATAAAATTACAAAATATACGCGATTAATCCGGTTAAAATAGTTTTATTTAAAATGTGTAATAATCGTGAAAATCAAAGAACTTATTAAATAAATATTAATAAAGTATATAAGTGATATCGATGCAATGCAAAGATACTGTAAAACCGGAGGCAACAGCTACTTGTTAAATATTTTCTCTATACGCTCAATTATGGTAAATTATACTCTCTTCAGACCTGACTCAGAATTTCATAGTAATTATATGAATTGGCATATTTATTTAAATATTTTTATTTTTTAATGGTCTGAAAGAATTTTAACTGTGAATTTGTGAGTATCCATGTGTTAACATGTGTTTCTTGAATAAGTAATATTATTTTGACATGTAAAAAAATAATACGAGCTCTTGATAATCATAAGGCCGTTGTGGCTCAGCTGTTCGGCATCTGAGTGTAAGTACGATATTTGTGGATTCGATTTCCACTCGAACGATTGAATTCATGTAATTTTCTCGCTCTGGTAAGAAGACAAGGCGTGACGTAGAATTCCACCGCTCTGAACGCAATGTCTCAAAAATTAAGCAGAAAGTGAAGAATTAAAATTCATAACCCTAGATTCTATCCTGCCACATATATGGGGGATACATTATTATGTAAAATCCTATACATATTTATTTATTTATTATGTATTTAGTACTTACTTAAAAAAATTATATACTTATTATATTTAGAAAAAAAATACACAGATTCAATCTAGTGATTTTGGTAGACATGAACTAGACCCTATTTTTACGTTTACCTTTTCTTAAGTTTACTCAAACATAAATGGAAGACAAATGTTATAGAATACAAATTGAAGTTTGTACAATATTCCAGAGGAGCAGGTTCGCGTCCTGCCATGTTTAAAATTTCATAGGTTTTTTAAAATAAACAGTGCTAATTAACAATTTTGTTAGTAGGTTAAAGAGGTCTTAGATAAAGCAAATAAAGCTAAGTTCATAAAAATAATCGCACTCAACAACTTTTGTATAATAAAAAATGTACACATATCTCTTAACCTCTTAAGAACCGGCTTAAGAACGACATAAAGTGACCTCGATATGGGCTATCCATCTCATTCAAATTTATACGAGAAACAGAAATTTATTTTTGGTAGTTTTTATTTAACTGAAGACTGCACCAGACATGATTTATAAAATATAATTTAATTAATTTTGTAAATTAATCTTGTTAACATATAATTATAAACAAGTTGAAATATATTTCATATAATAATTTTTAGGTACTTTTATATTAAAAGATGAAAATACCAAGATATACTTTAATATAGAGCAAAAGACTTTTAGATCTATTTTAGCATTTCAGTTGGAAAGACATCAACGATCACAATGTACGTTTATTAATATTTTTTATTTATGAATAAATAAAGATTATTTGAATAAAATTGACGCATAATTTTGAATAATTTAAGGCAATATTTAATAATTATAGAATTTCGAGCTAAATAAAAGTTCAAGATACTTTTACACGATAAATTATCTATACTATATAAATAGAAAAGTGATTACACATTATTGTTTTTGAATACAATGGTCCCTTAACAATTTTAAAATTAGGAACGTGAAAGCAAAAATATGTTATATTAAATTGACATAAACCTAGTGTTAAGCACTCTTTTCCTCACATTTTGTTCGAATTTTTAGACATTGCGTGTTGAACGTCTAACTGAAAGAAAAAAATGGCTAAAAACTTTTATATAACAAATACTCCACTCCTACAATCCACTGTATTCTTTACTTGAAGCACTGAATATATTTAAACATAAGGTTTTTTTAGTTAATAAAGGTATGTGAATAACTTTCACCGTTCTAATCGATTCGCAATCGCAATTTGATATCCTGTCAATTTAGAAATATTTTAACTTTTACAAATGTTTTTTCTCGATTTTTATTTTTAGCTTCACGCTGTATCCCGCATATATCACGGTAGGTGAAGAAATACTAGAATTATATTGTGCCGTTAATATGTTGCTTAAAATATTTTGACTTAATATTCAGTTTAAATTAAAAAACAATCAGAACTTCCTATATGTTTGTATAAATCGAGTTCTATTATTATTTAAGAAATATTACACAAAATCTGTAAATAAACTGTAAAGTTAAAAATATTAAGAAAAGCAACAAAATGAAAATTATTTAGTATCAAATCAATAACTTTAACTCTTACCCATTATTTTGTTCATAATGCTCTTTTCTTGAATTATATTTATATGATAAACTATTGAGTCAAATAAGGGGCTGAAAGACAACGCACAGACGAAATTACGAATTCGATAATTATGAATTCGAAATTTATAATTTGGCACGTAACCTACCTGAAGTAGAGACCGTACCACTAAGGGATTTCCCGAAATTCCTACGAAAACAGTTTTTTTTAATTTTACATCTTACAGTAGATAAAAACAAAGTAACGGGCCATCGTCCGTTACTTTGCTAGATTTTTTTAGGCTTCACGCTATATCCTGCACATAGCAGAATAGACAGATGGAACCTGGGAACACAGTGTTAAGTCACCCTGTCACCATTCTAAATTCTGAAGGTACTGCGTGTTGGATATTTAATTTCCTCGACTAGGAATCGAAGACACAACCTCTCATGTTTATAGTAGCACGCTCGTGTTCCTGCGGCACCACGGCCTCTTATTAGAAATTAAATATTTTGTGTATCAAATTCAAATTCAAAATATTCTTTATTCAAATAAACTCTTATATGCACTTTTGAATCTTTTGAATCTCTCACTTGTTCATCCTAATTTGTCATCCCTATCCATTCCAATTTATTAAGATATACAGTTGTAAAGAAATAAGTTCTTTAGCATTAAATTTTATTTTAGACAAATTTATCTATTATTTTATATTTTTTTTTTACTATAATTAGCATTATACATTTATTTTTCTATATAAGTATAATTGCCTACCTCTGTCGTATTCTTCACCCCGCATCAGGGGCGTACTGTTCATCAACAACACTATCAAAATCATCACATCACTACACTTTTTAACTGTCATTTTGACGTTTATTATAAAAATCCAAAAAAAAATTTAACTAACACTCAATAATTACAACGGCGGCATCTGAACGGTTTTCTCGGCATTTTTTTATTTTTACGTATATATATATGTAGATCTTTTTTTTTTATTATCGATATTATATCGATTTAAATGTCGATACTGAGACGTCCACACGATATCACGAGTAAGAACCTACTACCCGAGTGACCAACTTCTGTAAAATAAGAAACACACATATTACTTTACTGCTTGAGTACGATAAGATACCATTTGATGACTTCACTGAATAAGAAAAAGCGACTTTAAAATCTAACACTTAGAGTTTAAAATATTTTAAAGTTCATCAATTAAAAAGAACTCGGTCACAGTTAGTACGAAGTCGCTAAACAAGTGAACGGTGAAATGAGAAATTGTGAGATAGTAATATAAAGGTAAGAGATGGCGATACTTTTTTTTAACCACATAAACTTTCGATCTAACATATTTAATGTTTGGTTTATGCTTAAACTAATATTGATATATTATTCTTTAAATATTGGAATATGAAACTAAATATATATATTTTTTATTTTTCTCAATAAGATATTAAGAATATAATGTTCTACATTATATGTAAAAAATATGAAATCTGAGAAAGTGAAACTCTACATTTAAATTTTATATATTGAAATAATCTATAAAATTTAAAAAATAATAAACGTATTAATATATTGATTGAGGCCATGGTAGCGCAGCGGTACAGTGTCTGACTGTAAATACGACGGTTGTGGGTTCGATTCTTACTCTAGAGAATGACCTATTTTCATCTTCTCGCTCTGATCGCAAAAAAAGCGCTACATTGAGTTCTGCCACTCAACACGCAATTTCTGGAAAATGGAATGGAGATTGGGGAACGGAGTGTCTTAACACTAGGTACCCCCTCTCTCTCCTGCTAAGGCGGTATAGTGTGTGAAGCTAAAAAAATATAAATAAAAAATTCCAAGTTCCCATTATACAAAGTCATTGAACAAATCGTTACAAATTTCATCTCACTTTTTAAAATAAAGACTTCATTTTGAAAAAAAATATATATATTAATTAAAAACTTATCTCTGTCACAACTTTCATTTATTTAATATATTTGACAAGGACGTGCATAGTTTCATGTTTCATGTCCTATGTAGGTTGATCAGAACGGGAATCGCGGTAAATGAGCCAATATGGCAACGGTAAATAAATTTTACTTATTCTTTTATTTCATAATAAATCTCGTATTTCAAACAAATAAAATAAAACTTTGACTTGACTGAAACAGCTCAAATTTATGTCAATTTATTTATTTTTATTTGTAACAGTAAAATTGTTTTTTTTAGTTACGGTTTTTTTTTGTTCTCTTATATTATGATTATGTAAGGAGGACTGTTAAGATACTCTTAACTGCCGGAATTTAACGCTGTAATCATTGGAGAAAATAGAAAATACAAATATAAGCATTCCCTCAAATGAAAATCGTACCCACAGCAACATTCAAATACAGACTTACAGTAACTTTTACTTATTTAATCTATTTTTTTAACGGTCGATGTCAGCATAAGGCCGCAGTCATATTACGAAGCTCGAAGACTTTCGCTTAAGGTTACGATAGGTTGTGGTGATGTTTTTTTGATTTATATCGATATAAAAGTAATATATTTACTTATTTAGAAAACATATAAAAATTTGAACGCAGCGGGACTCGAACCCGCACCTCCTGGAAACCGACCAGGAGGCGCGGGTTCGAGTCCCGCTGCGTTCAAATTTTTATACGTTTTCTAAATAAGTATTTTTCTTTCCTAAGTGTGGAATAACACTTTAAAAATGTTTAAAAAAAAAGTAATATACTTGTCAGAACGGTAAATATCAGCTTCATGCTGTATCCCGCACACAGCAGGGTAGGCAGAGGGAACCTAGTGTAAGACAATTCGTTCCCCTCTTTCTACCGAATTCTGGAGGCATTGCGTGTTAAGTGGCAGAACTCAAAGCCACGCTTTGCCTCGACACCAGAGCGAAGAAATGTAAATCTAAATTTAAGTAAATATTTCATCTCCTCGAGTGGGGATCGAACCCACAACCAGTCGGTTTTACAGTCACACTTTGTGCCGCTGTGCCACGACTGGCCTCAATAAAAATAAGTAATTTCTTCTAGTATGTATCGAACTCATAACTATAATTGTGGTCAGTTCAACTCACCATTGTGCGAATATGTATATAAAATATAATTTTAGCTGAAAAAAATCAAATTAAAATTCAATTCAATGGTTCTCACTATAAATTTGCTCGATACAAGGAAATGAAGCCGCCGTGGCACAGTGTCAGACCGAAACAGCGACTATTGTGGGTTCGATAACGAATTATTTGCTCTGCTAACAAGATAAAGCGCGGCGTTGAGTACGACCACTCAATACGTAATGTCTCGAGAATTTAAGCACAAAGTGTGGAACGAAGTGTCTTAATCTTAACACTAGGTTCCCTCTGCCTAACTTGCTATCTGTAAGATATAGCGTCAAAATAAACCGGTAAAAGCAGCCATAATTGCATATTTTCAAAGTAGTTAAATAAAATGATACATTAACTTGTTTTAAAGAAAGCATCAGCAACTGGATGCCCGCAGACCGCAGTTTCACTTGCTAACGTATGTTTACAAAATGAAGTAACTATGTCATTTCTAACGACAGATTGAATATAATTATATATTTTTACTTTTAATTTAATATTTTTTATTACATTTGATCTGTATACCTCTTGTAAAAGTTTAGGCAGAGGGAACCTACTTAGTAGTAGGTAGGCCACACTACGTTCCCAATGCACTGACCAACTTTTGGAAATAAACAAATAAATAAACAACAAAGCGCAACTCAACGCCGCGCTTTGTCTGCACGCCATAAACAAAACCTCGAGAAAATGAAAATAATTCATTTCCTGGAATAAATAGAACACACAGTTGTCACGTTTACATCGCAAAAAAAAGTTATTGACTTAATAAGCATTTGTACTTTAAAAATATTAAGCTACAAAATTTGCTTCACTGCACACCATACATTTTTCTGTCTGAAGAACAACAACATTTTTTTAATAACCTTCATTTTCTTAAAATGAATATTTGACAGTAAAAATCGATTTTCATTGACGACTCCTCCTGCACAATAAGGTAATAACTTCCAAGTATACAACCTTTTCACTCGAACGGTAACTAATCGGCGAAACATCGATAACATTTCACTAAAAACAAAAGCATCGTAAATCAAGATTTCACATCGACAGAGGCGCATCACTAATTCATTATCGATAAAGTATTCCAACACAATAGAAAGTTTATTTGTGGTCAGTTGACTCAGCGTCAGCAAAAAAATAATAAAGTATATTTTGTAAATCAAAATTAAATGTTATTTTAATATATGATAGAGTCCAAATTGTTGTGTGTATTTGGAAAATCCCTTACCTTTTTTTATTATTGGATTTTATAGGTTATGTAAAAGAATTTGAACTTTATTACACTTCGGTGTATGGTTTATAGCAGGTTGTTTGTTAAAAAAAGTTTTTTATTGTCCACATGAAGAATGCCTCGATGAGGTATTCACACTTCTATACAATTTTGACAATTGACGATATGTCATTTTGACATTTAATACCCAAATGTGAGGATAGAGTATCTTAATAATCTGTAATCTTGTAATTTTTTTTACATTGTTACAAAATGTCTCTAATATCAGTACAGTATTTTTTTTATATACCAAAATAAAAACGAAAATTTTTTTTTTTCTTTACTATCTTTTTTCCTAATAGTATTTCCATAACAAATACCAAAATTAAATTTTCTTTGAGCTGAACCCACTATATTATTTCCGGATATTTAAAATAATTGCAAAATTAATATTCACATATTGATATGTCAACAGTGTATTAGCTCAACGGCCTCTACTATCAGAACAAAAGCTAAGGACAGGTGTTGTCGTCTGTCGTAGAAATGTACATAAATATGAAGCTTTCGCTTACTTATATTCTTAGTGAAACAACAAATTTTATAGCTTCACGCTGTATCCCGCATATAGCAGATAAGGTAGTTGATCTTAGTGTCAACCTACTTCGCTCTCTAATTTTTGAGACATTGTGCGTTGATTTACGAAACTCAGCGCTTTTCTTGTTACTAGGGCGAGAAAATGAATATAATTCATTCCTCTAAATTGAAATGAAACCCACAACCACTTGTAGACAGACGCTGTGTCGCTACGCCATGACGTTCTTAAATTATTGTTTTTATAAAATTAATTAGAGATATCTTAATATAAAGTAAAAGGCCATCATGGTGCAGGGCACGAGCGATAGTAGTGGGTTCGACCTCTTTTCGCGATATGGTTATATTTTTGTAATTATTTGAAAAAAAAGCAGCATTTTCCTTTAAACGATACATTTTCTTGTGTATATTTTATGAAAAAACACATTTCAATTAACCACTGAAAAAAAAATTATGCACGAAACAAAATAAAAAAAAAACAATTATCAGTATATGTTTTAAGTCCAAAATAATCTTAAATAACTTAGTGTTAAACATTAAAGTTTCAAGCCTAACATTAACCTTGAAGTAGGCTTAAATAGCTTATTCTAGTCATACATAGCTTTGTGAAACTAAGAGAAAATGGCCAGTAACGAACTTGTGACCCGCCCTCAAAATCGTAGGCACTATCTGAATTATAAACACTATAGAATTTGAAAATTATTTCGATGTCTATATAAATTTTATATAGTCATTGCAGTTCATTGGAAAATGACCATATTTTTTTGAGCAACTTCCCAGATGAACCTATTGGACTTTAAAAGTTGAAATTTGGCATAAAGGTAGGCTAAGGAAAGTAAAAGAAAACACAATATGGCGAAATCTTTCTGGAAACGGGAAAAGAATTTTTCAAATTACGTCGTTGAATAATGTGTGCATATACTTCTGCTCACTGGTTGTGGATTCGATCCATACTCGAGGAAATGAAATATTTAATATTTTCATTTCTTCATTCTGGTGTCGAGGCAAAGCCCGGCGTTGAGTTTCTCCTCTCAACATGCAATGCCTCCAGAATTAAAACACTGGGTTCCCTCTGCCTACCATGTGCTGCTGTATTCGTATGTATATAAGTAAAGCTATAAAAATAAAATAAAACAATCTCAATTTCACAGACTAAAAGTTTCGTTCTAAGAATTCCACAGATTATTCACTTATATTCTACGTAAATATCGTCCTGATTCTACAATAAATTGCTCCGAGCATCCGTTAGAAGGTATCATGTTCGCAGTTTGAATACCCAAATAGGTTTTTGAGGACACTCTTGCATTTTCTCTCATAAAGTGTTCAAAAATCTTTTGCATTTCATGGGGTAGGTAAAGGGGAACCTGTTTTCTCTAAAGTATAACTGTTTTTCGAAAGTGGAACTCAACGCCGTACCTTTTTGTATTAGGCTGGATGGCTGGTTAAACATTTATTTAATATTTTTTTTAATCGGAGGCCTGTCGTGGCGCAGTGGCACAAAGTGTGACAGTAAAACCGACTGGTTGTGGGTTCGATCCCCACTCGAGGAGATGAAATATTTACTTAAATTTATATTTCCATTTCTTCGCTCTGGTGTCGAGGCTAAGCGTGACGTTGAGTTCTGCCACTCAACACGCAATGCCTCCAGAATTCGGCAGAAAGTGAGGAACGGGGTGTCTTATGACACTAGGTTCCCTCTGCTGTGTGCGGGATACAGCGTGAAGCTGATTTTTTTTAATTAGTATACAAATCAAAATGACATTAATGACCATTTAAATAAACAAAAAATAAAAAAGTGAAATAAAACTAGTTCACGTTATTTTCCCTTATAGTAATTGGCTTATAAGTTAATTGATCAAAGGAATTTTGATTGCGATTGAAACATTCTTTACTCAGAATTTTGCAACTTTCCAAGCAAAATTATGCATAAAATTTCACATGCATTTAAAGTTTAGGCGTACTTGCTACTTTTTCTATTAAAAAAATGTTAAGAAAATGGTGACAAAATATAATGTTTTTTTAATTAAAAATATATATACTTTTTACTGCTCTTAGTAGTTGCTCGCAGCTTCGTTTGCAGGTACATGTAGCTTTTGAAATATAATTTCTATCTCATATAGTTCAGAGTGTTGTCCGGTGTTTTCTCGGTTCTTGTACAAATTTCAAGAAATCTTATCTAGAAAAATAGATTTTCTAGAAAGTTACTGATTTCAGCTTTTTAGTAACTTAAAATCTTTACATAAATATGAACTCATTCAACTTGAAGGAATTTATTTATTTGGACACTCAATAATTATTACATTTATAAATTAATTTTATCTTAATTATATAGCTCGTTCTCGACTTTCTTAAATAAAATTTGTATGTTTATTTATGAATCTTCTAAATCTCCTCTTTTCGTAGCATAAAAGAGGCACGCATTATCGATCATAATGTCTAGACTCTAGAGTAAAGACATTACGTTATTCGCCTCATTTTAAGATATTACGTATTGAGTGGTAGAACTAAACATCGTGCTTACCATACCATCGCTTTTTCGGGCAGACAGCAATTGCAGAAAAGCATTGATAGAAGAAGCACATGATATAAATGTGCATTTAATTTTTTTGGCTTTGGTAACAAGACAAAACGCGGCGTTGTGTTTCGCCACTTGACACGCAATGCCTCAAGAATTCGACAGTAAGTGGGGAATGGAAGTGCTGTTAATGTGCCATGCTGCCCATGTGCGAGATACAGCGTGGAGCTAAAAAAAAACAATACGAACCTGCTTTTTTCTATATAAATATTTGATCTTCCTTTCCCCATTTACCCCCAAAAATATGGGAGATGAGTAAAAAAATGAATGCAGCCACCCATACAACTAACCTTTGCAGTACATTGAACCCAGTGAATAATACTTTTACCTTTGGATTATAGAAAGTTGCTTTCGCTATACGCGGAATTCGATACGCATTTTGCAAAAATGTCTTAACTAGACTTATATTGTGACTTTACATTGAAATAAATTTAAAAATAACAAATATGATGATGTGATGATCTAAAAATGTGACGGTTGTAGATTCGATTCCCATTTGAGGGAAAGAATTACTGGTAAGAAGACAATGTCTTGAAAGTGTGTATAGGAAAATCTAACACTAGTTTATCGCTGCCTATCCTGATGTATGCGGGGTACAGCGTGAAGCTACAAATTACACATATTTCACCTCTGTACAGTCAAGATAGAAAAGTCAATTAAATCAAAGAAAATTATTTATTTTGCTTCCTAGCGGGACTCAACAGAGGTGGAATATATGTAATTTGTAGCTTCACGCTGTATCCCGCAGATTTCGCATATAGCG
>DWQW01004947.1:0-18706 GCA_018249695.1 Heliconius erato demophoon | reverse complement strand
GAAATTCAAAAAAAATCTTTTTGCTTTCTATTAGTCTTTTTAAGTGTCCCTCTATCCATTTCAGTCAAAATTACTAAATGTACAGACAAAATATTTTTACTGTCTTATTATATATAGAGATTAGAATGTTAAGGTCTTCGGTAAGTTCTAGTGTTTGAAATTATGCCAATATATATATTTATAAATATAATGTTTGTAGATTGTTTGTATATAATACCCTATATACAAAAGATTTTCTGCAGCTTCCCACGTGTTCGTGTAATCGTGAAACTAAATTAATTAATTGTTGAGTACTGTTATAGCGCAGGGGCACAAGCGATCGGATATTAGCGTGACAGTTGTGAGTTCGAATCCCAACTGGAGGTGGAGTGATGGGTGGATATTGCACATTTTCATTTCCCCATTCTGGTAACGAAGCAAAACGCAGTGTTGGGCGGATGGAAGTGACTTCATAGGAACGGAATGTTTTAACACTAGGTTCCCAGGTTCTCTCTGCCTATCCTGCTATGGACAGGATAGAGTGTAAAACTAAAAAATATTGTTTTACCAGCTAGCGAAGTAAGCGCCGTATCTAGAGATATGTCCAGGCCTTGTTTGGTATTTTTTTTGTTGTTGTTGGTAAAAATTCTGGGGTTGACACCCGGTCCCTAGGCTGACGGAACCTAGTGTTAAGACCCTCTGTTCCCCTACTTTCCGCCGAATTCTGGAGACAGTGTCGTGTTGAGTGACGGAACTCAATATCGCTCTTCTGGCGTCGAGGAGGCGTCTTTAAATATAATAATAAATTTTTATTACAGCGTAAAATGATTTAATTTATATTTTATTAATTAATATTTAAGGTATTAATTGTAAGTGACTTAAGATTTTGTACGTAAAATACGTTTGAATTATGGATATATAGATATTTTTATATAATTACTAGAGACTCAAACGCGGCTTCGCTCGCTTAAACTTATTTTGATATTATAGCTAAATTATCGTGACGCAGGAACACAAGCGTGTTTACCAATGCGATGATTGTGGATTCGATTCGACTCGAGGAATAAATTACATAATATATTCATTTTCTCTGGTGACAAGGCAAAGCGCGGCGTTGAGTTCCGCCACTCAACAATTCGAAGCTTTTAGTTTTTTTATATTTTAAGTGATAAGAATTCAAATTCAAAATAAGAAAACGTAAATTAGAAAAGCCTGACATTTACTTGATTATAACTTGGAAATTACCTTTTTAGGTTAAGGGTTTTTTTAAATTTTCTGCTTTAGTCAATGGCGTGGGCCCTAGACTGTTTACCCACCACCGCATAGCCTACACTTTAACGCAAAAAAAAAAGTAAAAAAATAAATGGTTATAATTAAATTTATAAGCTAAAAAATAATATTAAGGCCGGCGTGTGACTGTAACCGCTACAGGTTGTGGGTTTGATTCTCACTCGAGGAAATGAAATATTTATTTAAATTTATATTTTCATTTCTACGCTCTGAAGTTCAGTTCGATCGCTCACACGTACACGCAATGCCTCTAGAATTCGGTGGGAAGTGGTGAGCGGAGTGTCTTAACACAAGGCTCCCTATGCCTACTCTGCTGCATGCGAGATATAGCGTAAAGATGAAATGAAAACTACTTACAAAAAAACTTAAGGTAAATAATTTAGTTTTGTTAAAAAAAACAGCCAAATTGTAAATATTGCGTTTATTAAAACCATCATGGCACCGTCAAAAGGCACGTCAATCACTCAAATATAACAATTATATACAAATTAAATAAATAACCTAACGTCGTTGTCCTAATAACTTTTGAACAAGAAACATGAAAATGTGCTTTATTTAATAATTAATATTATTAATAATTATTTATTTCAGTCTAAAATTTACTGTAACTTGAAGTCTAGATCTATATCTAGCTTTTAATAACGACTGTCTGATAAGTTCTCTTTAAAGTTTAAAAGTTCTATATAGTGGTATCTTTATAGCTGTAATATTAAAGATCATTATTACATTAATCTGCAAGATAAGTCAACCAGAACATGTCAAACAGTGGCTTTAATATATCTAAAACATTGGTAAAAGATTTTTCTAGAATGTCTATTGCTTAATATTAAATATATAATATTATTAAACTAAATTATTATTACTATAACAATTAAAAGTTATGTCAGTTTTACATTGTTAAATACTTATTTCAAGTTAAATGTTCTCATCTAATATCCAATATTTGAAAATAAAAACTAGAATGTTTTAGATAAGGTCAGAAAAAGAAATCAAAATTTTACAGTCACTTATTGTCACACAAAATAATAAACAATATAATAACTCAAAAAAATTGTTAAATGTTCAATAATATAAAGTTAACTTTACATATAAAGGGCTAAAATGTATTGATATTTTCGTATAATAATTTATGACGTAATTTCCTCATCTTGTAAAATCTTACACAATTCTTTAGTTATTATACTTTTAATAATTTTTTCTCAATAACTTTTAAATTTATTTTCGTTACAACCAAATAAACCGTAAGTTAACCTTTAAAATAAAAAGAAATAATAATAAAAAAAACTATTTATAATAACTTATTAAATTACGGTGTAATAACTATTATAATGTGAAATAGAAATATTTACAAAATGTTTAATCAATACAATATCAACTTTAAATCAAACTATATTAGAAAGTTTTAAAGTTTGTATTATTTATTATATTGTGATGTTAAAAAAAGTTATTTTATATATGGTCTTGGACGTATTTTTTAAGTACAACAATTATTTTTTTTATTAATTAATTAGTATTTATTATGTGTATAATAATCCATATCATTGGAATAAAATTTATCAAAATTTTGTATAAAATTGAAAAAAAAATGCTTTTATTTAATACAACAATGTTCCTATTTCAATTATTACATAAATAATGATGACAATGCATATTTTTTCTACATGTAAAGTAATTTTAAAGAATGTAATATTTTTCATATTACATATACTTCACCAGATAAAACTAGTTTTGACTAGTTTTTTTTTTCAATATTTTAAGAAGAATGCCTCAGAAATTTGTATAATAAATAGATGAAACACGGTGGATACCAGTTCAAATACATTTTAAAACATTTATAATTATAATTTTAAAGTAGAAGAAAAATGTTAAAAAAAATATGTTTTTGGTGATAAAAGTATTGACAGAAAATCTATCTTTATTAAACGTAACGTAAGAATTTCTTATTGTAATGCATAGAATATATAAAAAGACTATAAACTTAATACTGTTTATCTTTTGTCACATGTATTATCAAATTCAATATATCTTTAATACCAATTTCAAAATCTATTTATGGGATGGGATGTAACGCGATTGACGGATCAACGGTTGTCTATGAGTAGAGGACCTCAGTACCTATCCATTTTACCCCACGTTACCCCTTGTATATTTAATTAAATTATTTTTAACAATACAAATTCAAATACTCAAAAACTTTAAAGAACGTGTGTTTTTCATATGCTTAGGGCGATCATTAATTTATATATTAGAAAAACAGCGATTTACTTACATTTTGTCTATATAGTTTCATTGGATGGATAAATGGCAGTCAGGTATACTACACGGTCGTCCCTATAAATACAGTATTAACAATAAATTAGTATCGAACTAATGTAAAAAAAAGGTTTACACATAAAATATAAATAATCTTCCTGTTTACAGAAATTATTTGAAATAAGCTGACAAATTTTCAAAATTAATATGTGTCAAAATTTCTCAAACTTATTATATTAATTAACTCTTAAATATATAAAAGAGTTTTTTTATGTGTGGTATAGACACAGGTTCTCAAACTACGAAACAAAATCCAGGAAAAAAATAATATTTCCTACAGTTATGATAATTCTTTTAGTTCGACAACGATTTTCAACTCATTTCATAAATTTCATACAAACAGCAATAACATCACAACTCTACGCGCGAGCAGACGCGGGATGGTACGTGATAACGTTATGCGCGTGCGTGAAGGCCAGTGCAGGAGGAGAGTGTTCCGAGAGGGTTGCGGGCAGTTGTAGCGCGCGACTCTTCCCACCGAGCGTGCAACGTGTGGTTATACCGCTTTCCACTTCCACTTGTAGCTCAGATCCGGTCAATCTGTGGGATGGATTTTATTTTAGTATTGATTTAAATGATAGCTCTAAATTATACAATCTATGAGAAAAACGATTTGGCGATTGACGGTTGTGGGTTCGATCCCCACTCGAGGAAATGCAATATTTATTTACATTTATATTTTCATTTCTTCGCTCTGGTGTCGAGACAAAGCGCGGCGTTGAGTTCTGCCATTCGTTAAGCAACGCCTCCAGAACTTAGTGGAAAGTGGGGAACGGAGTGTCTTAACACTAGGTTCCCTCTGCCTACCTCTGTTTGCGGAATACAGCGTGAAGCTGATCTGATTTATTCTGTATTATCTATCTGGTAGATATATAATATAGAGAAAGGGTGTTTATTCGTTTCGGCAATGAGTATTGAAAATTGGTAGAGATAAGATTTTTTTTTATACACCTTATATACGCAGTTTATAATAAATACAATGACTAAAATATATTGACCCTATGAATTTGTTAATATAATATAAATTAATCATCACTTTAGAATATGTCACTATTAGATTCATCCATTAAGTTTATAAAAATCATCTAAAATATCCAAAAAAGAAATCCAAATACTTACAAATGGTATCTATGAGCCAATACTCCGAGTAGTTCACCGACCAAATCATTATTGTCACCATTCTCTAAGCCGACCACTAGGTCATTGCGGGCGGAGGGTATGCTCAATATTACAAGTTGAGCGGCGCTGCTCATTACACGAACTGGTCCCACCTGAACGCATAAATATAACGATAACAATGATAACTTATAAGTAATTACTAGTCTTTACACAAAACTTCTTTATTATGATCAAACAGAAATAACAAAAGAAAAAAACATACGACACATTTTAATTGTGGGAGGTACATAGAGGCACCCCCTTCCCCATATACCATCAAATTTTCAAAACATATGAGCTCGCATTCCTTCAGGGTTGATCTACTCTCGTCAGGTGAAACTACGATCATTCCAGGTCAACAGTTAATTTTAGCTCATCATATAAAAGTGCAACGGCGTCCGAATGTAAACGCGACCGTTGTGGGTTCTATCCCCACCCGGGGAATTGACAAACAAAGCGCGGCGTTGTGTTCCGCCACTCAACACTTAATGTCTGGAAAATTCGTTCGAAAATGGAGAACTCTACCCTTCCTATAAGCGGGATACAGCGTAAAGCGAAAAAAAATATTACCTCAGTTATAGGCGTAGGTTTTTTTAAAGGTTTAAATGAACTCGCATCCAACTTGTAAATAGAAGTTTCCGTAATCAAAATACATCTTTCTGCAAGTTTATTATATCTGTTAAATTTGTGTATTTTACATGAGAATAACGCTTTGCCGATATTTTGCGATCTGTGGAGGTTCGCCATTGTTGATTTGTATTGGGCTGGAAGTAAAAAAAAAATGTTACTTTTATATAATTAAAATGTTAGCTTGTCTAAGATAAAAATATATTTCCTTTACTTTATTTTTTTTTTATTATTATCATTAATTATTTGGAATGATAAAACATAATTGTTATAGATTATTATCTGTGGCAATTTAAACCAAGTATACTCGTAGAACACATTACCTCTGACAAATATAAAAAAAAGAACACATATCAATAGACAATCAAATTCTAAATTCAAAACACAACCTAAACAAAAACTCACCAGCTCTATCATTATAACTGTTAAGCGCCAAATAATCTCCTTGCCACAACCTATTCGCACCCCACTGGCTCCGCCTCGACCTTAGTACACTGGCCGCAGATATTTTAAGTTTTAGCTGTGGCCATTGTTCTCTTGGCACTGGTTTGAGGACTAAATATGCCCGCCAACGTCTATAGGCCCCCTGGATCAGAGGGACTGCGACCCGACGGGGGGCCTGGGGCCAGTGGGTTATGATGCCGTGATTGTGACGAAGCTGAGTTTTGAGGTCGGCTATGTAACGTCGGAAGCGGTAGCGTCTGTAAGTGTATACACATTTAATGCTATAAAGTCTACAGTCAATCTGGATAATTATGAGAGATAAAAGCGATATTTTACACTATTTCTTAAAATTTAAAGCACATTGCAAGTGTTTTTGTTTTGTTAGTGCTCTGATAATACTTTTCATCTATAGACATTCACATAAACCTTAATACATCAGTATAGAAAAAAATCTGATTTTGTAGTCTGTCATAGTTACCCTCATAAAATGGGTAACTTTGATACACAAAGAATTATTCTTATTATTAATCTAAGTAATATTGGTTCATGTTTTTGTTAAATGATGGATGTAACAAAATAATAATTCTGCAATTTTGCCTACTGGACTTTAAAGGTCGAACATAATAATTTTAATATTCACATAAAACAACATACACCATACTGAAACTGAAAGTAGATTTAGGAGAGTTTGTTCCACTATCAGGCAAAATGTATTAAATTGATTTAGATGAAAATTTACAGTAATATTATATATAGCTTATACGTCACAATAACACATAGGCTACAATTTATGTAAATATTTTAAATAATTTAGGTACAATATAACTATACATTTAAGAGGGCAATGTTGCTTTTTGGTTGGTAGTATATTATAAAAAAAAATTGAACGAGCAAACTTTTTACCGAATTCCAAAAAAAAAGCAATAATTTATTAACAAAATTAATATATAACTCACTTCCAAGCATTATAAATAAGTAGAGCTGCCTTCATTTTTCTGTATCGTTGTCTCGCAAGGGTGCCCCGCCATAACTTCTGTAGCAATATCACTATTGAAGGAATGAGCTCTGCTCGAGCTGCTTCTAACGAATGTATCGTTTTGGCACTCCTGGAATTTAATTTAATATTGTTTATTTATATATTTAATGTATGTTCATTTACTGTATGTGAATAAAAAATATTGAGTGAAAATGTGATTTAGGAATATTTTCTCATATATAATATATTCTAATTTGCGCCAGACGTGGCGCAGTGGCACGAGGTGTTACTGTAAAACCGACTGGTTGTGGGTTCGATCCCCACTCGAGGAGATGAAATATTTACTTAAATTTATATTTCCATTTCTTCCCTCTGGTGTCGAGGATAAGCGCGGCGTTGAGTTCTGCTACTCAACATGCAATGCCTCCAGAATTCGGCAGAAAGTGGGGAACGGAGTGTCTTAACACTAGGTTCCCTCTGCCTACCCTGCTGCGTGCGGGATACAGCCTGAAGCTGATTTATTTATTAACTAACCGTATGAACAGCTTGGTGTGCCCGTACTGCACATCGGTAACGCGCAGGTCGCGCAGCAGCACCATGACGGCGTCGCGGTGGCCGGCGCCGCGGAAGTTGGGCCACGTGTACTGCGACAGCATCTTGTAGCGCTGCAGGAAGCGGTCGTAGCGCTGGCGCGACGCGAACCCGGCGCGGCGCACGCGCACGTTCTCCACCAGGCCCAGATAGGCCACTTGGTGACGCACCTGCGGGCACACCACATTATGGAATTGCACATTCTGTGTAGGCTGCTTGGCATAAGTATTATTCCACACTTAGGAAAAAAAATACTTATTTAGAATACGTATAAAAAAATTCATACGTTTTGTATATAAATATTTTTCTTATTATAATTTATTTTAACATTTTTTTTAATGTAATATAAGAATAAACTAATAGGCTAAAATTAGGCTTTTTAAAGTTTTCTGCATTATACAGTTAAGAAGAAAATAATCAGAAATAAGAAAAAATACTAAAATCAAATCTGTGCAAACATCTACGACTAACTTCAGGGTGGCTAAGATCATACTGTAATAGTAGTAAGTAGTGTTTACTTACCAATTTATCGTCCCACATGTGAGGTGCCTGGGCCGGGTTAGGTTTAACACATCGCACATAAAACGGTTCTTTGCTGGCCAGCCCAGCTACCAGTGACGCCATTGAGCTTCTGAACAGTGACGCCGCTGATGGAGGACGTTTTGAAGTCTGACAAATTATATTAAAAAATATAACAATGTTAATTCACAAATCCCGTTTGCTTAATAAATATTTAGCGCAAATTTTGATGGTTTTTCGATTTTGATATTCCTCTGCTGAGCATGTAATTCATATACATATGTTTCAATTTGAAATCTCTATCTATTACTAAGAAAAAGGATCATGACAGTCATATAGACAGACGCTCTAGAAAGTGAGTTATATATACATAAATTTTTTTTTTCCAAGTACGAAAACACTGAACAATTAAAAATATTATAATTGTATATTAACATATATCTTTTCAGCACCGACCTTCAATATATTATCAGCACCCTCCGGCCACATGTCACGTAGCGAGGCGTTCTGCGACGCGTGGAGTAGCCGCTTCAAGTCCTGCCAGAGAGCATCTTTGTTTTTGTCCATGAAGCCTGTTATTGCGTATGTCACGTCGCCTGCGTAGTGTCTGTATGAAAATATAAGTTATAGTACACATAAAAAAATCTTACTAGAGATCATATAGCCATGCTTCATTTTATCAAAATAGAGACACTTTTACTGTAAATCGTTCCAGCGATGAATTTAAAGTGTAATTGCTCTATTTTCCTATAATTACACATTATATCCGGTATATAGCAGGGTAATTAGAGGGAACCTGGTGTTGAGACTCTCCGTTCCCCAAGAACTGCCGAATTTTCAAAACATTGCTTGCTGAGCGGAACTCAAAGCTGCACTTTGTCTTCATGGCGGAACGTACGAAGGAAACTAATTCATTCGCCGAAGGAAAATAAGGAACGGAAGTGCCTTAATTTGGAACCTTACCTACCTTGCTTTGCGCGAGATACAGAGTGAAGGTATAAAAAATAAAAAAGAAAACAATAAAACAAAACCGCTGTTAGCTATCCATCCCATCCGATTAATAAATGTTTGTTAAAAGAAAAAAAACATTAAAAACTTACGTTATTCTAAAATCGACGCCATGTTTCAATTTCTTATCAGTCGGTAAAAGCTGGCGGGAAGTGTAATGCTTATGCCCATTTAAACGCTTATCCATAGCTTCTAGGAGTTGTGTGTCCGATATCTAGGGAAAGATAAAATAATAGTTGTTTATATAAACAATTACAAGTATTATTTATAAACTAGCAGAATTAGAACCGGCGCTTCTCAATTCATCTTCAAATCTCGATCAAAATCAGTCAAGATCAGACTTATGTAGACCTAACTCACATCAGACCAGGCTAGACAGAAAAGAAAAAATAAGGAAAGGCTTCATACATGACCTTATCCATTCTCTATACAAGTTCTTTACATAAACCACTATATCTAGACCAGAACAGGCCAGGCCCGGCTGGGCTAGTCAGATCATACCACACCACATTCCACAACAGTTCAGGCTAGACCAGAACATACCTTAGTAGGAAAATAATATAATTTTAATTTATGATAGTAATACTAACTAAGTCTCAAATAACGTTTTTTTTAAATACAAGTAGCTTCACGCTGTATCCCGCACACAACAGGGTAGGCAGAGGGAACCCAGTGTTAAGACACTCCGTTCCCCACTTTGTGCCGAATTCTAGAGGCATTGCGTGTTAAGTGGCAGAACTCAACGCCGCGCTTAACCTCGACACCAGAGCGAAGAAATGGAAATATAAATTTAAGTAAATATTTCATCTCCTCGAGTGGGGATCGAACCCATAACCAGTCGGTTTTACAGTCATACATCGTGCCGCTGCGCCACGACCGGCCTCAAATCAAATACAAGTCAATTTACATAAATGATAAAACCACTATATCTAGACCACACCAGACTGCACCACAAAAGACCAGATCAGACCATACCTTAGTAGGATTAAGACAGGCTTCGTCCATGATAGCTATGACGCCCTGATGAGGAGCATCTACCAGCTCGCAGATAACTCTATTATTGAAGTATTGTATTGGCGTCCATTGTATGCCTTCTCGGGCGTATTCTTCTTGTTCTTGCTTGAGGACTAGCTCTGTAATTTATGAAAATATAGATTAATAACAGAAATTTATGAGTTATGTATTTTATATTAAAAGATTTTCTTTTGAATACATAAAGTATATCATTAAAGGCATTTTCTAAAATTTTATTTGAATGTGGGTTCGATCGAACTCGAGGAAATGAAATATTTATTTAAATTTATATTTTCGTTTCTTCGCTCTGGTGTCGAGGCCAAGCGCGTCGTTCAGTTCCGTCACTTTCAAAATTCTGCGAAAAATGGGGAACGAAATGCCTTAATACTTGGTTCTCTCTGCCTACTTTGCTATGTACGGGTTACAGCGTGATTTTTTGTTATTTTAATTCGAAAATAATAAATAGAAAAATATTCAACATACATCCTGATTTTTTTTTATTTTATAACTATTTATTTACTAAGGATAAGTTTGTATCTCATATATTTTTCTCGTCCGTTTACTTATAAAAAAATATCTTACCAATAAACAACTGTTGCAGTTTTTCATTACAATAATTAATGCAGAACTGCTCAAAACTGTTCGTATCGAATATTTCGAATCCATAGATATCTAACACTCCTATTAGGGAGCTTTTGTATGAACTGTGTGGCGCTTCTATCGCTTTGTTGATCTGTGAACATTAATGAAATGTTATTATTTTTTAACTTTATGCTGTATCCAGCATATAACAGGGGAGGCAGAGGAAACATAGTGTTAGGTTGTATATTAGTTCTTGACCGTACTGTTGTGATGTAACTCAACGCCGCGCATAATTTTGTCTTGACAGAACAAGGAAATCAAAATATATTAAAATATAAATAATTCATTTTCTGAGTGGGAATTGAACTCACAGCTGTCGCGTTTATAATCACAAGCTGTGCCACAACGGCTTCATATATATTATTCTTATACTTTTTTATTATTCACCTTTTATACATAAGCAGAAAAATGTTTTTGATACATCACTCCGTTTTTATTATTTTGTATATTGATAACCTAATCGTTATGTAGTTTAATACAAATGTTACGTAGCCCATATCAAAATGGCATTTTATCTAAATTCAGATATGATTATATTAGAAAACTTTTAATATACAACTTAATGTTATTTATACCAACAATCTATTTATAAACTAGTTTTTGGTTTTAATCATTACAAAATGACAAAACCGACATATTAACTCATAAAAACTAACCTGTTGAACAATCCAAGTAAACAGCCTATCATATGCCGCCTTCGCCAACGCTAGTCTTGTATAATTGGCGTCTGATAACGTATGTTCTTTACTGACAAGATCCCCTCCAGCCGACAGTATTCTACCTGACATGGCTGACTTTAGTGCCTCTTCTGTTATGCCTAGTGAAGTAACGCATTGTTTTAATGGCCCTCCGACTGATATGTGACCATCTTGATTTTCTGTGAATGTTAGTTCGCCCTGGAAATTAAATAAATAAATAAAATATTACAAAAAATTATAAAGTGACAGTAACACGATGTGAAGTGAAAATAACACGATAGGCAGACAAGACTGAGTGCTAAGACATACCAATGCCTATGCACCGCTCAATATTCCAGACATTGAGTGGTGAGCTCAATGCAGTGCTATGTTTTTTTTACCAGAACGAAGAAATAAAATTAAAGCATCCTGAATGATAATCGAACCCGCAATCATTATTATTATATTATTGACATCATGAGAAGTCTCTAACTAATTATGCTATAAGCTTTATAACAATCTTCTTTACATTTTAAGTGTGAACATAATTTTACAACATGTTTAATTTATATATTTATAAAACATATGTATGTAAAACAGTTATTATCGTATTGCTTCATTTTCACATTATATATTATTTAGCCCGTTGATAATAGTTTTAAAAACACGTCATCGTCATATATATATATATTTTTTAAATTATGAAATCCTTGACTTACATCACTTACATAATTTACCTACCAACTTACATGTAAATATTATTGTATGGTATATAATCCGGCAAGAGCACATTTAACCTTAACACAAAAACTAATTAACTTAACATAACGAGGTTACTTATGTTTATTTACTTGACACTGTGTGAGTTAATCAAATATCAAAGTTAATAAAGTAGTCAATTTTACATCCATCTTTTATGTATGTATCTTCCTGTAGCTTCTATATTCTCCATATAGCAGGATAGGCGGAGGAAAGCTAGTGTTAAACCACTCTGTACCCCAAGCACCTCCCAATATTCCAGGCATTTCAAGACATTCCAAACGAAAATAATTTACTCCCGCGAATGAGAATCAAATGCAAAACTGTCACGTTTACAGTCACACGCCACTGCGCCATGACGGCCACATGCTATAGACATATTTTTTACTACTTCCTCACCATTACCAAAGGTTAAGTAAGAGTTGATTAACACTCCCTTCTCCACTTTCCGCCCAATTTCGAGACATTACATACAATTACATTTTTTTTAATAAACACTTATCCAAGTAAAATTCAAAAAGATTGTCCTTACCAAGAAGTCATCGCATCACATTAAACGATTAAAGAAAAAAAAAGACTCACCAAAAGTATGACTCCAGCGACGATACTCCATATATCATCAACCACTGACGGTGGAAAGCTCAAGGCATTAAAGGCACTATTTGTTACACTATAGAGCTTAGAGTCCTGTGCTGTGGGCCTCTCATTGCCAAGAATTTTGTATACTGAACTCGAGTTGAGTCCGTATTTCTTTGTGTGCGTATTGTTTGTGCTTAAAAGCTGCAAAATTATAAATAAAAATTGTGTAAGCTTTTATTTTAATCAACTTTAGTTGTTAGAAATGCGTAATAATGTGAATGAGGAGAGACAAACATTAAAATTATTACATACTTCTTCGTTTCTATAAAGTATAAAGTTTAAAGTATACTTTAGAAAAAAATAAAAAAGCAAATGTAATTTGAGAGGCAGACAACTGGAAAATATATTTTTAATACTGCAAATGGAATTGTTTAAATTTTTAGGAATACATGATACACGGCTTAGTTTTGAAAAGCGGCTTAATTAAAAAAAAACCTGGAAAGCTATACATTCTTAATACATATGATTTTTTAAGCTGCACACTGTATCCTGCATATAGCAGAGTAGGCAGAGGATGCCTGGGGATATAGTGTTAAGACACTCCGTTCCCATTAAGACACTTCCGTGCAACACTCTCCGCCGAATTTTAGACGCATTACGACAAAAACATTAAATAATTAATTTCCTCGAATGAAATTTGTACCCACGATCCGTCGGGTTTACAATCGCACAATTGTACCACTGCGCCACGACTGGCCTCAAACTAATTAACATATTATTCATAATATTTACCCATACATACATACATATGCATAAAAACATTAGATAAGCTAATATTTAAAACAGTGGAGCATTATTTACTGCGGTTTGATGTAAACCCAACAAAAGCATTCTAATGTAATTGATGCACGCCTTTGAAATAAAATTATTTGTAAGACGTCACTCGATATCATGCTACAAATAAACTGACGTGACTTTTTTTACTTTTATGCTGTATTCCTCATATAGCAGGGTAGGCTGGTGGAACCTAGCGTTAAAACACTCCGTTCCCTATTTTTCGCACAATTTTTGGGACATTGCTGAGTGACTTAACTCTACGCCGTTGTTACCAAAGCGACGAAATGAAAATAATTATTTTCCGAAAAGCATTCAAATTCACAACCGTCGCGGTTACAGCCAGATGGTGTGCCGCTGTAATACGCCCAAAAATAAAAACAATTACATACCTGATAAAAAGAATGGAAGTTCCTTTCGCCAGGCTGAAGGTTCACCACTCTACTCTTCTCCAAGAGATAGTTACTGATGTGACCTCCTATGGGGTCTCCTTTGTAATCGAAGTGTATGTCCATGTACTTGCCGAAACGCGAGGAGTTGTCGTTGCGATTTGTTTTCGCGTTACCAAAAGTTTCCAATATAGAGTTCGACTGTATTAGAACGTTTTTTACCCTGTGAAATAATAAAAAATAACATTTTTTAACATTTATAAAGTGTTATTTCACATTAAGGAAAGTAAAATACCAGTCGTGGCGCAGCGGCACAAAGTGTGACTGTAATTCAACTGGTTGTGGGTTCGATCCCCACTCGAGGACATGAAATATTTAATTAAATTTCTATTTCCATTTCTTCGCTATGGTGTCGAGGCAAAACGTGGCGTTGATTTCTGCCACTCAACAATACCTCCAGAATTCGGCAGAAAGTGGCAAACGAAGTGTCTTAACACTAGGTTCCCTCTGCCTAGCTTGCTGTGTACGGGATACAGCGTGAAGCAAAAATACTTTTTTTAGATTTTTTTTAATATAGCAGGACTCGAACTCGCGCCTCTTTCAAGAAGTTCAAACTCATCAAGTAATTAAGCTACGTCCAAATTCTTATACGCATACTCTAAGTGTAGAATATAGCGTGAAAAAAAGTATTTTTTTTATGTAAATGACAGTACTTCTTATAGCATAAATTAATCATTTAATGTACGTGTATCTGTACCAGTAGTCAATAAAGTTTAAAACATTGTAAAACGCGGAATAAACGCTAAACCATTAAGACAAGAGTTATGTATATTATTCCTACGAAGTGAAACTAAAGTGTCTCCGGCGAAGACGTCTGCCGTCATTAAAACGCAAGCGTTCCTCACACACCGTATGATTTAAGCATGAACTAAAATATTTATTTTGATTATTCCACATACAGAAAGCAGGCGGATAAAACTTACATTACATAGTTAAAGATCATGGGCGTAGGATTAGGGGGGGAGGGGGATGTTATAGTGTGGGCCGTGCCCAGCCCATAATAGTTTGGTGCCCACCCCAAAAATATTACTAACAATAAATTTGCCCCAAAAAAGATTTAAAAAACGTTTACACGAAGATATCTGTTGAAAGCTAGACTATAGCTATGTCTAGTTACGCCCATGATAAGGAGGAGGCATAGGAGGCAATGAGGATATTAGGAAACCAACTAACTACACCGCAATCAACTGGATCGACAATCACCAACCCCAACCCTCAAGAATTCAGTGAACATTACCGATAGATCGATCAATGTTCACTTCACATTTTACAAAAACCACTACTAAATCAAGAAAAACACAGAAACCGGCATGGACAACCAACCAAAA
This sequence comes from Heliconius erato demophoon, assembly GCA_018249695.1. Taxonomy (NCBI): domain Eukaryota; kingdom Metazoa; phylum Arthropoda; class Insecta; order Lepidoptera; family Nymphalidae; genus Heliconius; species Heliconius erato. The sequence continues at coordinate 3,519 of DWQW01004947.1, read as the reverse complement.
AAAAAAGATTTTATATAAATTGGCTCTATATAAATAAACTTAACACAATATAAAAAAAGACTAATAAAATTTAAAAAAAAAATAAAATGTATTTACATTGCAATACAATGTAAATTGTAGGTGAGCATTACTATTAAGTACATAATACATATACCTACATTTAGATTAGTACCGCAAGGCCGGTGCACTAATGTGGTTGCACGAGTCATAGGTATATTGTGTCATTTTACTATTAAAATTTTAATATTTGCCATCAAATGGACCACAGAATGGAATATAGATATATTAACAACTAGTAACCCGCTCGCGGCGGCTTCGTCCGCTCTGCCCGCGCCGAATTCCTATTCAAGGAAATTAAATATTATTATTGTTTTTTTCATTTCCACGCTCTGGTAAGGAGGCAAAGAGCGGCGTTGAGTTCCGCCATTAATACATCGATGTCATCGATTGCTGCATTCTCTTGATAAAAGAAGATAAATAATAGTATATTTTAATTACCTGTCAATATATTCTCTATGCACTTGCATGGTGTTGGCGGCTATATACTTCATGATGAACTTCGAAGCTTCCGTCTTCCCCGCACCCGACTCACCAGATATAAGGACACATGTATCTCTTCCCTGATAGAGAATAAAAAAAATTAAAATAAAAATTAAATTAAAATTAATTAATATTATTTAATAATTACACCGTCGCCATTGTGGCGCAGCAGCACTGCGTCGTACTATAATCGAGACGGTTGTGGATTCTATTTCAACTTGGCGGGACTACACTGGGAAAAGCGCAGCGTTGAGTTCCGCTACTCAACACGTTATGTCTCGGAGATAGCGCGGAAAGTGAGGAACGGAGCGTTTAATACTAGCCTTCCCTCTGCCGACCCTGCTAAAACTGAAATCTCAAAATTTTGTATAGATATTAGCGAATATCGAACTCACAACTGTCGCATTTATAATCAGTCAGTATGTACAACGTGGTATTACAATACTTTCAAAATAATTTAATAAAATTATTCCTACTGAAAACTTACTTATTAGTCAATACCACTAACAGATTTTTAACCACTAACCATCTATACTACCATACTAAATCTAGATTTGCTCAGGTCAGCAAACGTTTTACAAAAATATATCTAACTTACATTTTTGAAATCGATTAAAACTTTATACCTACTATATATATATATAATTTAATAAAATTTTATATAGATACAAATACAACAACCCATGGCTGTAATACCTATTCCATTCCATTTCTCAGGTAAATTGACAATCCCGATTTTCCGTTGGCAACGACAAGCTATCATCTTTAAGTGGTCCATATGGACACTATTCTGGGTTTACGGTCAGTAATACCCCGTGAACTTTACGGCTCTTTCGCTACCCTTTCCGTGTGCCGTAAACGGCAACAGATTTTATTGTCGTTGTGACCGTTTCGTTTTAATGAAGACGGTTCATGACTTGTTTTATATGATAAGTGCATTAGCTTAATAGTAAATGTGTTTCAGCATTTTGGAAGTACGCATTTTAGAAGTTAAGAGGAAACTAGCCGCGATTCTACTTTTTTGCGATTCTACTTTGTGTGATCACTTCGTCAAAGTAATAATATTACGTTTTTTTTTTAGCTTCAACAGCAGAACTCAACGCCGCGCTTTGCCTCTAACCAGAGCGAAGAAATGAAAATATGAATTTAAATAAATACTTAATGTCCCCGAGTGGGGATGGAGGACCCAAACAGTCGCGTTTACAGTGTAACACATTTGTGCCCTTGCGCCACGACTGGCCTCATTAAAACCATATCTATATAAACTAAAAAAAATATATACTGCTAATAAATTTCAAAATGTTCACCCATCATCTATATAGTAAGCACCTACTACTTTGAAACAAAAGGATAACATCAAAGTGACCGTACGGGTGGCCGAAGCGTGAATAATTCGCGCCCATATTTACTACCGCCGCTTAACTCCTTGAATGGGCACGAGTCACCGACACAATGGACACTAAACCTCGCTACTTTTGTTCATAATACTGTAGTAACTACTTCAACACGCGTTGAACATCAAATTAAGGCTGAAGAACAGCATAATATCATGTTTTTAAGTATTGGTTATATTAAAATTTAACGAAATGATGATTATTTTTTTTTTATTTTGATAGATTATTTAATTTTAATAGATTTAAAAAAAAAAGAGGTAAAGCCTAAAATTGAAAATCCTGTGTCAAATGGTCTCACGGTTTACATTTGCTCTACTTCAATAATTTATTCTATTAAGTAATGCTAAGAGTGAGAAAATCTTTTATCGAAACTTAATAAAACAACTAAATTCGTGGTACAATCGTGCGTCTGTACAGGCAACAGATAGTAGGTTCGATATCCAGTGGAGAAATTAAAATATTAAATATTATCATTTCTCTCGATCGAGCATCGAGAGAGAGTGAGGCGTCAAGTTTTGCCACTCAAGAATTCAGCGTAAAGTGGAGAACGGTAGTATCTTAATAAGAATAGAGTGTTTTAAAAATAAGTTTCCAGGTTCCCTGTGTCCACCCTGCGCGATAATAAAAAAATGCGCGTGAAATAAAAAAAAACTAAATCCTAAGCCATCTAACGTTCTTTAATGACAGAGAAATCTACCAAGTCTAAATTAACTTCCGTAGCTTTTATCGTAAACTGCAGTTTATAGGTTAACCAATAACCATCAATCATACTAAATCTATTTTCTAATGTATAATCAGGAATGAATCGGATATTAAGTATTATATACCGAGGTACAAAATCTATATGAAGGGAAAAACCAAAAATAAAGCATAGTAAATAAATTTATAGTGGCATCAATCTCAGACAAGTTAAAAAAAAACTACTATCTCCACAATTTCTCGTATTACATGGAATAGACAGAGTGTTAGCACATTACATTCTCCACATAAAAAATAAATAGGCCGTTGTGGTGTAGAGGTACAGCTGCGATTCCTATTCTGGGAAATTAATTACTTTCATTTATACGTTCTGGTAAGACATAAAGCCACAATACCGTAACGGAGTGTCTTACCACTCTGTTCTCTCTGTCTATCTTGCCACATAGAGGTATATTTCACTATATTCAAACCTGTTGCCGTAGCACCCTCTGGCAGGCGTCAGCCACAGCGTACACATGGGGGGGCACCTCGAACATCTCGCGCCCCCTGTACTGTGCCATGTGCTGCTGGCCATAGATGTCGAGGTTCTTGTACGGGTTCACTGACACCAGCACTTCGCCTATGTACGTATAGATTTTGTTATTTTGAAATCTGCAACAATGATAAGTTTATAATATAGCATTAATTCATTTTTATTAGATAAATAACATTATTTATAATTTAATATGCATTGAAACTTTATCCATATTTTTCCTTTTTTTACAACTAGTCTATTATTTACAAAAGGTTGTCTCTATAAGAGTTTGGTCGAAGCGCTAAGACCGCCTTTGCATACATTTTATAACTAAGTATGCCATATATGTTTCTATGTTTTTCGTATAGTAAA
>DWQW01004946.1:0-18706 GCA_018249695.1 Heliconius erato demophoon | reverse complement strand
TAAAAAAAGTACTGACATGACTTGAGGAAAAAAATATTCAAACCGTGTTAAAAGTCCACCGATGGTTGAGAAAACACTTCCACATAATAATCACATCATTAATAATTCGTTTCACTTAGATTTACACTGGTAGAATAAACTTTTACAATATTTTAACAAAAAAAAAATCACGAGAGCCGTTATTTTGTGGCAGGGGCGCCACTGGTGACTTATAAAATGATGTTATGCTTGAATCGGATTTTTATTAAAGGGCTTTGTAGTATTTATCATTATTTATTATAACTTCTTTATTACCCTAAATGTATATTTGTTAAAATTTACACAAGCTCATTTTATATACCAAATATGTGATATTATCACTATTAGAAATGCATGGCTTCATCTTGAACCTTTATCTAACAACAATATTAAATTACGTCAGTCAAAATTATACCGTTTTCGATGTTTGATCAGTATAGATGCTATGAATAACATAGAATATCTTCCACCTTGACTGCCTTAAGATCTTCGAATTTATGTTCATATTCTGAATAAATAATGCACCTTATACGTGAAATGAGAGACGTAACGCGGTTATCAGTTTATATAGACAGCGGTACTGTGGGGATTAAATAATTAGATTAATCCATTAAGATAAATGTATAATAATGTTCACTAGGGACAAAGATTACTGTACTGACTCTGTGAACAACCATTTGTGTACCATTAGTTTGTACAATAAAATTTAATTTTACCGTATATATTTTTAACAAAATGATGTAAAAGTATATTCTTTAAGTAAATTTAAATTTGAAACCATTTAAATTTATAATAAAAGTTAGCACTCACTTGTTCCCGCGTAATAAACAGTATAGTCCAGCTGATGTCCAAGCATATCCACTTTGACTCTGTCTACTACAAGTCGCGTGAAGAATAGATCTCTCTTGTAGTAGATCGGCTTTTCATGTTCGTGGGATACAGCACTGTCCATCAGTGGATGCGACCTGTTACAAGAAACATTTATGTATTTTTTTAGCACCTCGCATATAGCAGAGAAGCCAGAGAGAACCTGGGAACGTATTGCTACGACATTCCGTTCCCGTTTCCCCCTTTCCTCTGGATTCTGGAAGCATTGCGTGTTAATTAGCAGAACTCAACGCCACGCTTTGCCTCGACACCAGATCGAAGTAATGAAAATGTTATATATTATTTAGGAATCGAATCCACAACCAGTCTCGTTTACAGTGACTATTAATGTATCATTATAGTTGTAAATAATCTACTCACCTAGGACATATACATTATATATTTAATTTATTCACTATAAATTGTAAGCTATATTTACAATAGATAGATAAAAAAAATATGAATATGAAATCTAACAGTAATAACACTCTAAAAAGAATAGACAATACATGAAATATGCCGCTGATAGATGAACGGTGTTGCCAACAGCAGTTCTCAATTTAATTAAAAAATAAATTCAAAAAAAAAATTCAATCTAGCACGAGAAAAATTCTATATATTATTTCCACCCGACCGGTTCAGGTGAAGTGCTAAAATCTCAACGTTTCAACGTGAGGATTGTGTAAAAAGTGGGGAAAAAAAATAATTGAACACTCTCCGGGCGAGAGCGTTGTATAATTAACAGGACGTGTCGCTAGATAAAAGTGCCTACGGATCTCAATGAGGGCGGGACCCTGGAAAGACTAGCTCGTATATGTTTATAAGTGACAATTTTTATTGTCGACATTCCTTTACCGTCTGAGTTTTCAATTTTAAAAAGTTTTATTAAGTTATGTCTGGAAAATTTAGTTTTTTTTTATATTATTACACTTTTTTCATTAGTATATGGAAGTTAATTATGTGAATATGGTATTTAATAACGCAATTATTAAAAATATGAAAAATTAACCTGATGAAATTCAGCACGGTGTCCGGCAAAGAAGATGTATCGTTTACACAGGTGCCAGGCCTTGGTTCTGGAACTCTGCTACTTATAACTGGAAGCCACGCGGAACTGGACGTGGCTTGCTCTTTAAACTTTCCTTCGAAAGCTTTTTGTATATCTCCAATGGTAAAAGTGCAAATGGCTGAACCCATTAGGCCGGTTGAAGCGGTCGTGAACACTCCGTAGAAACGGCTATCGTCGCCAGGAACTTTGTAAATGCTCTCTGTGAACAAAAATAACAATTAAGACAAACATTGACTGCCCGCCTTGCGCAACGACTGCCCAGTCGTGGCGCAAGGCCACAAGCATGCGGCAGGTGTTGGGTTCTATTCCCACAAGAAACTAAATATTTAATATTTTCATATTATTTGCTCTGGTGGCGCAGCAAAGCGCGGCGTAGATTTCCGCCACTTACTACGAAACGCCTCCAGCGTGCGGCGAAAAATAGGGAACAGAGCGTCCTAGCACTAGGTTTCTTCTATCTACCCCGCTTTGTACGGGATACAGCGTGAAGCTAAAAAACAATACAAAAATTAAATAAAAGTACTAAGAAAAATAACATATTTGTTATAGAAAATAAATGTATTATTCATAACTCATTATAAAAAACAAATATAATTTAAGAAATTTTATTACATTCAAGCAAATTTTGCTAACATTTTACGAAACCCCAGCAATACTCTATTCTATCTTCTCATATTGCATTATGGGTGGAACATATAAAGTTAATATTTCATTTACAGCAGTACGCATTTCGCTTTTAACGCTTCCCTAGAGATTATAACTGAATTTAGTCCGATAACTTGTCGTCCTTATATTGTGAGAGTATTGAGGCACAAATTGTGACTGTAAAACCGACTGGTTGTGGGTTCGATCCCCACTCGAGGAGATGGAATATTTGTTTATATTTATATTTCCATTTCTTCGCTCTGGCGTCGAGGCTAAGCGCGGCGTTGAGTTCTGCCACTCAACACGCAATGCCTCCAGAATTCGGCAGGAAGTGGGGAACGGAGTGTCTTAACACTAGGTGGGATACAGCGTGAAGCTGATTTAATTTAATTATTATTTACGGGGTGTGTGGATTTTCAAATTTACCAAATGTAGATATAGATTTTACCAGATGTATGTATACGTATAAAGTTTCAATGTAATTTTATGTTTAATATGTATCAGTAAATTAAATAATTATTATATATAACTTTTAGTAAATAATTATAACACTTTTTTTGTCATTTTGTTATAGGTTCTATTTTTTTAATAAGAAATTATATAATGCATCTATACAAATCCAAATATCAATATATTTTTTATCTTTACGTTGTATCCGGCATGTAGCAGGGTCGGCAGAAAAGGTTTAGTGTTAACGCATTCCGCTCTCCATTTTTCGCTAAATTCCGGAGGCATTGCGTATTGAGTGTCGGAACACAACGCCGCGTTTTGCCTCGACACCAGAGGAAAAAAATGAAAATAACAAATATTTTATTTACTCGAATGGGAACCGAGCCCACAACCTATCGCGTTCAGTCACAGTGGTTGCATCAATAACCAACCATATTTAAAATATTTTCATCATAACTATAATGTATAATATAATAACAGTATTTTAAGTTTAAATTACATAAATTGTGACATTAATTAATGACACAAAGCACATACGCAAACTTGTACAATAATCCATTGAAATGATTCAAATTATATATCAGTACGAACACAAATTCTAATCTGTAGAATGTACATAGTTGTCAAAACTTTCATGAGTTCGCTTAAATTACTGTTGTGGCTTTGAACTTTATATCTCCATGTCACCAGACGTTACCGTAGCATTAAACTATGTTGTAGGAACCCTTATAAGCATCAATCTATTAAGTGATATTATATTTCATACATTATGTGTCATACAAGAGGTCTTGACCCGGTGGCACAAGGGTGTGATTGTAAACGCGGCGGTTGTGGGTTAGATTCCCACTCAGGGAAAAAATATATTGAATATTTTCATTTTCTCATTTGTTATGTGATTAAGTGCGGCGTTGATTCCATCCAACAGCAATGCCTCAGAATTCAGCGGAAAGTGGGGAACAAGTTCCCAGGTTGCATCAGCCTACACTGCTATATGTGGGATAGAGCATGAATCAATAGCATATAATAAACAGCATATTATTCGTATATATTCTGGTTACAAGCATAATGTTAAAAATAAATACCTTAAGATGTGGATTTTGTGAGATCATAAATAAAGCTTATATTAAATTTGGGAAAGGCGTAAAACGATGTTTTGGGGAAAAGCAAGCACATAATTCACAAACACAACACGAAACAGTTGTCAAACGAAAGCCCGACGCGTGCCGCCTATAAATATATTACTTTTGGCCTTATTATTTAAATACGCGATTTACTTAACACATGTTGGGTCAATGTTGTTATCCAGTTTCACGCTGTATCCCGCATATAGTAGGGTAGGCAGAGGGAACCTAGCATTAAGACTCTCCATTCCACACTTTTAGCCGAATTTTCGAGGCTTTGCGAGTTGAATGGCGAAACTCAACGCTGCGCTTTGTCTAGTTACCGGAGCGAAACAATGAAAATATTAATAAATTATAATTCATTTAGAGTAGGAATCGAAGCCACAACCATGTTAACAGTCTCACATTTATGCCACTGTGCCAAGATGGCCTCAAAGTTAAAGTTGTTTTGCTTTCCTTTTTACTAATTGGACCACAAATAATTATATATAATAAATCCAATGCGTGCACAATATTGTATTATACGAAACCTTGAATTTAGAAATAGCTCGACTATAATTGTTAATTTAGAAGGTAGAGAAACTATATATAAGCTTAAATTGGTGTAGGCTTAATGAACAGGAAGCCAGATTAGATTTTGCTTACGAATCTAATCACGTTTAAACGCAAATGTTAACAGTACACTTGAACTAATACGTCCTCATAAGAAATGCAGGATGCAGTGGGGCTGCGTGAAAAACGGTGGTAAAATCAGGGTAGGAAATGTTAATATTGTATGAAAGCAGTCGCGAGCGGGGCTCCAGTCTCGGAGAGGAATTGGCTAGACTTTTGTCGTTTTAAATCTTCCTATGCACTATTGAATCGAAGTGAAATGTTTGCTCGAGATTGACGGTAACTCTTTGCATGTTTGGGATTAGGGTGCTGCTACGAAGTTAGTTGGCGTAGCTCGGTAAGTCTGGATACACAGAATCGTACTTTGAAGAGGCACAGAAAATTTGCTACAATATTTAGTCTTTTGTGTGTATTAGGGAACTGCCGAGTGGATAACGCGTTTGCTTTGTCTGAAAACTTTCAAATTTTGTTTAAATATAAACAGAGAATAAATACCTATATAAACTATTTAAATAAAATAAAATTTAATATTTTTTTACTTACGTATTTCATTGAAGTAGAATGGAAACTCGCCGGGAATGCTACAATTTAGACGAGCTTTCAGATAAGTTGCCCAGTTTTGACTTAGAATATTCTTTCCGCCAGTATCTCTCTTGCATACTCGCGCCACTCGGGAGTAGACCGCCTTGCCACAGTTGATATACTCCACCGCGGTCTCGCGGAAGAAGAACAGGACGTATTCACCCACGTCGAATGACCCGACGAAATTTGGTTCTGAAATATAAATTATGTTAAGTACTGCCAACACATATTTCGAATTTGGTTGGAAGTTATATTTTCTTAAACGACTCCATACCAGAGATACGTAAAGGCACTTTTTTTGGAGTAAGCCGTACATTAATATCTTACTTAGGTTACAAATACACTGAAAAAACTGAAATAAATTAATAAATTATTAAAAAAGTATGATGTGATCTTTAAAAATATAAACACACTTATTTGTAAGTTATAATCTATCAGAAAAGAAAACATTTTTCCCCAGTGACCTTATTCCAACGCTAACATTTTAATTGCTATTTGTAAATATTAATTAAAATAATAAACTTAAATAAATTTTAATAAACATAACCACATAACCCGAAAGATTTGTCACCACCATTACATTACATTTAACTGCTAACGCTATACAGCAGTTTAATTACAAACATAAATTTTATATATCCACAGTGGAACACGGCACGTTCCCATGTTAATACCATAGTATCAAATTGCTGTTATTCCGTGTGATATGCAATAAATATTAGATGAAGCCGTGTCAATTATGTCATATACAGGGCGTTCTCAGTTCGTATTAATACGTTCTCATTTGTTGCAGGCCAAAATGAAATAGCCGCGTGTCGAGGCTTAAAGGCACACGACTCTGACGTCACATACTCTATCTCACATTGTGTTTCTATAGGTGAGATTATCTCCAGTCCTATAACGTTAAAGGAGCATTAAAATTTAATAAAGCCTCGAGCTTTGAAATTTATGTTGCTATAAATTATTTGATCGCAATTAATGGCCGATAAACCGGCTCATTTATTGATGAATAGATTTACAGATATTAATATTTAAGATTGGACAATATCATATGTTTATGATTGGGTGATTTGTATGATAAATAAAGTTAAATAAAATACGGACAATATAAATAATGATTTAAATCGTATTCTATTTTTAAAAAATCACACAACAGCCACTCCGTTCGCCAAGTTTTGCCGAATTCTGGAGTCATTGCGTGTTGAGTGGCGGAGCTCAACGCCGCGCATTGCTTCGACACTAGAACGAAGAAATCAAAATGTAGAGTGGGGATCGAATCGACAACCATTCGCATTTACAGTCACACTTGTGACCCTGCGCCACAACTGGCCCCAAATTAATTTAAGTTAACAATTTTATTTAAGATTTATTAAAAGATGTGAAAATAATAATAATCCTCGTATACAATATTATGAATAACAGTTCGTAGACTAACGTTGAAACAATAGCCGTAAATTAGTCTAGGTGAATTCTATTCGCTTGATCAGAGCTCAGAATAGCTTTAATATACAATAGTAGTGCGTTACCACAAATACTGAACTAAAATCGGTGACACGTATTATTTAGCTGGTTCATGTTGTTCCAAACAGTTTATTTGCGATTGCAGAATTTGTTTTTGGATAATATTTTGTGTTTATTAGAATTTATATGAATGTTAACTTTTAATTTGTGTAATTTGGTTCATAAATTTCACTAAAGTTGAATTAAGTTATCCTAGTGAAAACCAGTCCCAAGGGAGAAAAAGGTGTTGATAGTTTAAAAATTAAAATTTACTATTATAGAAATGTCTTAAAATTTACTAATTATATTTGCAGCCAGCGATTCATACGCGGCTTCTCCCGCTCAAACTACATAATTACTTAATTACTAATGTGAACTACTTTTATGTTAACATAAAACTATCACTTAGTCGACAATATCTATACATAAAAGTTAGTTTAAGCCTTTTTATTTAAAAAAATGTAGGAATTTTGTAAAAAAAAAACTTTAAATTGATATAATTGTTTTATTTATAAACCGATTGGAATAAAACAGATACTAAATGTTGAACGGAATTTACCAAGATACAGTACTGAAAACTGCAATTAAGTTGGTTGAGATCAACGTGCACAAACACACAGACAAACGGACAAAATAAATTGAAATCAATGTTTTGTATTCCATTTCATTGATAAATGTTCTCATTTGTATTTTTTTCTAAAATATCTTCTATGTACAGACGGTGCGGCGATCAAGAAGAATTTTATTAGAAATGTAATGTAAAGATAATATATGTATGTGCAGATGTACATTTATCCATCCAAGATCCCAGGGCCGCCAGACCTCCATCATTTTAGCAAAGCTGAAATATTGAGAACTATTGGTCTAATATGTAGTTAAGATAGTATGCATACTCATTAACTTGAAAATGGGGCCTTTTCATTGGCAGCGCCAAATAAATGTACATCTCCGTCTGGAAGAATGATTGAGCCATCGAATTGGTTTGGGTGCTTAGTCTTGAAATAGTCCGTAAATAATATATTTAAAATTAAAGCTTGCTAGTATAACGTAGTTTGGCCCAATTTTAAGCAATCTTTAGGACGTCTGGCTGGAGTAAAAGCCCATGTAAACGGCCTGGTAGTAATAAATTTTTAAATAAATTTCAGCTTTGCTAAAACGACGTAGGCCTGAGGGCCCTGAGATCTCAATCTAATTCTTTACTTCGATAGAAGTGAACCTATTGTAAAATATTAAATCGGGGAATTTGTCAGACATTTATATTATGGTTACGGGGGCACAAATTTACGGGCAAAGATTGGGGGCACATTACGGCCCGTCAGAGCGGAAACAGTTTAATTTCCATTGTTTAGTCGCAAACAGTGCGATTCCAGTCTAATTCGTGTAAGCACCGATAATTTGTTACAATTGTTCTAATCATTACCAACCTACAGCTGATTGCAGATCGCTGATGTAGCATTCACTGATTAACGAATTCATTCATCAAGCTTTCTAGGACAATGATTGCTTCTATCATTATAAATTGATAGTTTAATAATTTTGGCGATTTTCAGTGAACAGTGTACGCTACATCGGTAATGTATTTCGACATTGTCAATTATCGTTTATTTTGTGGGGAATGGAAGTATCGTGATTGGGAGGGAATGTGTTAACACTAGGTTCAAAGGTTCCCTCTGCACACCCTCCTACAAATATGCACTATTATTGCGGCAACTTAGTAAATAAATCAACAACTTACTGTCCAGCCATTTCGAATCATATTTCAAAGTCCGTTTGAAGGAGAACTCTCGCCGGCCTGTCGTCAAGTTATGCAGGTCAGTCCTAAAGATTACGGTGTCCGCTTTTGTGAACTCCGCGTTAGTTCCCGAGTACAAAGCGGGTAGGGAGCCTGGGTTGCCCTTCTCCACCCACAGAGCAGTGGAGTTGTCAGCCGGGTCGTAGGGACACTTGGCGACGCCCATGCCGATGCCCGGCACGTACTCGTGACGGGGCAGGTGCGTCAGGTTGGACTGCAACAAAACAATATCATTTATTTTTATTTCGACCCGAAACGCTTAATTCCGGAAAGAAGGTGTAAAAAACTAAGCAGTAGTCGTTTACATGGAATTAAATTTTTAGCTCATTTTATTAAAACGACAAGGTTTATATATAAAAATTCCACATCCGGACACCGTCGATTTCACGTGCAATTAATCAAATGCACAAAAAAAGCAACACCTAACGAGTAGATTTATGCGTCTAGCGCACTGCCCTCCCCGGTCAGCCATACTCGAAAACACATCTGCGACTAAATTTTTTAAAAAAACCCCACGTCCATTTCACGCTTAGAGCAATTTATTGACTGAAACTTATTATTAGAAAAAAAAACTTGAATATTTTCGGTATATTATGGGCGTATTCCAGTAAACTCCTATATTAGTATAATGCGATGGGTGGTACGGTTTTCGAAATTATCATAAAATTACTAAATGTAGCATAAACGTGGGGTGGGCAGCGAGGCCCGCCGCAGTGGATTGAGACTTTATGTAAATTTTAACGACGCTGCGACCATCGAAAGCACCTGTGACCCGCCTTCCCCTCCTAGCCAGCGGCACCTGTCGAAAACCTATGTCGTTTTTATTTCAATAATCTGAGGATTAAATTAGGCGTGCAAGGAGTCCGCCACGAGCGCCTCGGGGCTAAGGGTCGGTTTTTAAAGAATAAGGCTTTATTTTTAAAGTAAAAGTCCGGTATTACACTGGTAAACATGGTGAGCTTAGGAAAAACATTGATTTTGTGGTGTCAAATAATATTAAATTTTAATATTCGATTTTTTATAATGATATTAATATTTTTTTACTCGTACGCTCTTCTACATAAGCATACATAACCTAAACATATAATATAATGAAGAAATAACAATTATGTTAGTAATATAAAAAATTGTGAAACTGAATGATTTACCAATGTTAGGAGGTGCTTTTAATGCCCCTAGCTTTTAGTACGGTGTAAATTAAAACGCTTTAGAAACAAAAAAAGAAAACAAAAAACAAAAACAAAAATAAACAAAATATTGATGTTTTATTTAAAGCAAGAGTATTATTATTTCTACGGCTAAGTGAATGTCAGTCCAAAGTAAACAACTCAATGGATCGGACGGAAGAGCTCGCGGCCTTCTCTCGCAGAATAAGAAAGTTGTGGACAGACCCGCAACCTTCATTAGGCCCTCGCTTTGTTTGTTTACAAAATTAGCATTTTCAAGCTCTTAGAAAGGAATCGCCCGCTGGGACAATTATTACACATAAATTGAAACTTTATAAAAGGAGATTTGCATGTTTTAAAGAGTGACAAATTTTTATACTCAACTTTTCCTTTGCAAATAATTCAAAGAAATAGCCATTGGGCTTGTTTACAATTATTATCTTTATAATATAATAAGGTATGGTATACTTTTTTCAATGAAAGCTTTGAAATAAGTATGTTATAATATTTTATTATATTCTGCTTTTCGAATTCTAATATTCTGCAGCCTGATTTTGTTGAGTGAAACAATGCGCTTCATTAATTCATGTCCCTTTGACAGTATTTAGCATTATTAATATTAATTTTGAATAATTTATTAAGAATATAATTGCTTAAATCAATTATAAACTAGACTGGACTCCTTTCAGCAGTGGACGACGATATGGTGAAAAAACATGTTTCAAGTCAACTCCTACTCTATAATTACATGTGATTTTACTCCAATACTCTTGCATTTTATGATTCTATTTAAAGCTTTTCTGTCTTGGCTCGGTACAATTCTTTACTTTACACCCGAAGGCTTGACGGACAAAATTTCTATTCTTGAACAGAGAATAAGAGTACCACATTTGGAACGAACTATTATTATTTTATTGATGATAAACATAAACGGATTCTATGAATATATATATATATATATATATATATATATATATATATATATATATATATATATATATATATATATATATATATATATATATATTTTTATTATAAATAATATATTTTATCTACGTCATAAGCACGTTTTATATTTTTTTTGTTTTCTATAGTTAACTTCAACTTTTCTTTTTGTTATAACAACCAAGTATTGTAATCTCACACGGTACGCTTAAAGTAGATTGTAAAGAGAAACGTGCTATAAAATTTTTCAAGTAAAAACTTTAGAACGGTCGTATAAAGTAAAACAAGCGAACTCAGGTGTAGTGATCCCGCATTGGATCCTGCACGTCAAGTCGCGTACGTAGTCGCGATATATTGATATTGAGGTTCCAGGGAGGTAGTGAGGAGGTAGCTTTAGAGACACTTCTTTATGTGAATCACCTTATTGTTTGTGAAATTTGTGCTATAATGAAAAAAGTTAGATTATGTGGTATATTCTGAAATTAGATTACATTACATTTTTTTTAGTTTCACGCTTCATCCCGCACACAGTAGGGTAAGCACAAGAACCTTAATGTTAAGACACACTCCGTTTCCCATTTTCCGCCGATTTGTGAAAGTATTACGAATTGAATGGCGGAACCCAACACCGTGCCTTGTCTTGACACCAGAACGAAGAAAAAATAAAAATATTTAATATTTAATTTCCTCGAGTGGGGTTGAACTCACAACCAATCGCATTTTGCATCACATACTTATGCCTATGCGCCACGACTGGCTTTAAAATATTCAATTTGCGTATAATATCTTTAAATATAATTACTACATATATTTTTTGTCATTGTTCATTATTGTGAAGAGTTTCAAGCACAAAGGATCTTTAAATTGCAAGCCGCGGGTGAAGTTTCGGCAACTGTGTCACTATCAGATAATGAGATCGAGATTAACTTTTCTGGGTTATACAAACATACATACATACATACGTCGCCATAAATAAACGTCTGTCTAAGTGAAGAAAACTGAGCAGAAGTGTCAAGACACTCCGTTTATTATTAAGTTTCTAAACTTTGTACGATTGTTTTTATTTATTTTATAAAAAAAAACAAAGATATATAGAAACTGGGCAACATAATATTATTTTATTGCCCAATAAATTTCGTTTTAAGAGCATTACAGCGTTTACAATGGCGGCGTGACGCTATCACAAAACAATGTGCAATGAATGTAACAATACGATATTGGCTTCTAATTCCAAATGGGATAGATACTGCACCTGTGCACCAGGTCGTGTGACGTATGAGGTCGATATGTCTTTACTATCTTTTAATGTATATGTGTGGTGAAAATATTATATTGAAAATAGATTTTTTTTAAGTTTTAGGCCGTCGTCAGCTGCCGTCGTTACATCGATTGTTGATTGAGATGTAGTAAGCAAAATCTTTTCTTATTTTCTAATTTTTTAACGCTTCTACGTAGCAGCGCAGCTACAGGGAAATTATTCTTTAATTTTTTTGGACAATTTTTTTATTACTAAAATTTTAGGGGTGGGCACATGACGATTCTAGTACGGACACGGACCACCTCCTTCCTCTATTGCTATGCGTATGATTATAATAGTGTTATGATATATAATTTCATATTAATTCGAGATATTGCCTCGTGAGTGGTGGAACCCCAAGTAGCGCTATTAAATTATTTTTGAAATACTAAACAAAATATATAATAATAATAATAATATATAAATAATATTTTCTCAAGATTTGATGTCGCAACACTAACAAATTCGTTCAAATAGCAAAGTTTAAAAGCGAACATTAGGTTTGTCATAACCGATGTTCGCGAAACTTCAATTTCCTGAGATCCCGCAGAAACTTCGCCGTGTGTTTCGCATATCAACGTTGCTTCGAACGAAGCGTTCGCAGCCGTAGAAAACAACTGTACGAGGAACCGAGTTTCCTTCATAAACTCTTATTTGCTATCCACGTACTAGAATCTTAATGAGAAGTACGATAAAAATGTTCTAGAATAATGTTTGTATTTTAGTATTTTAGACGTAGTTTTTACTAAGTTTTATGATAAAAGTAAAGCTAAAAGATATAATGTTTATACGAGATCATCCGTGTGGTAGTTGAATATGCTGTTTGGTGTATAGTGATATCCCCGAGTGCTCTCGAGTGCGCGGCGCGGCGGTGTCGCGGCCTCCACTCGTTGTAATTGCGGTAATGACAGGAGCTTATGACGCTAAGCCAGCGGGTAGAGACAGCCAATTGAGAGTAAATTATACACTTAATTTAATATTATTTTTCAAAGGTAATTAGCAATGTTTTAAGCTTTGTTATTCAGTATGTTTATAGTATATTTTAAGATAAAATTAAGAATAATAAGATACAATTATTTATTTATGTTTTCATTAATATGTCATATATATTTTTTAAACTTAACGCTTTATTCTGGGAACCTACTATAAGGAGACTCCGTTCCCCATTTTCCGTTGAATTCAGAACGCATTGCGTGTTGAGTGGCGGAACCATATTAATTTCCTCGAGTAGGAATCGAACCCACAACCTGTCGTATCCAACCATCCTGCGTTACAAGTGTTCTCACATATCACATAGATTATTTTATTTTAAATAAAAAAGTAAAATCCAATACTCTAGAATAGTTATAAGTCATCTTCACAGTGTATCCCGCACAATGCAGGGTAGGCAGAGGGAACCTAGTGTTAAGACACTCCCTTCCCCATTTTCTACCAAATTCTGGAGGCATTGCGTGTTGAGTGGCAAAACTCTACGCCGCGCTTTGCCTCGAAACCAGAGCGAAGAAATGGAAATATAAATTTAAGTAAATATTTCATGTCCTCGAGTGAGGATCGAACCCACAACCAGTCGGTTTTACAGTCACACTTTTTGCGCCTGCTGACTGGCCACAGAATAGTTATATTGTACTTTAACGCATATAGAGAGAGTAATATTTACACATGCATATAAGAGGACCACACCGTTATTACTTTTATTTGTGCTCCTGTGACGAGCTACAGATTTAACGTTTTCAATTTAAATTGCAACAATCAATAAGCGGGGCTTATCGCGTTTTATTCGAACAAGATGAATGCGATGTGTTTTAAATCTGCTAGCTATACAAATTCTGGTATTGTTATGCGGGGTAAGAGTGCGTTTACATATGCCCGATTAGGTTTTTCTCAGATACGCCTATATAAAAACTCAAAATTTATTTTAAAAAGTTTGTCGGTTTGTTCTTTTATAATATTAATACATTGTTATAGTCCAGTCCAGTCGTGGCGTAATGGCACAAAGTGTGACTGTAAAACCGATTGGTTGTGAGTTCGATTCCCACTCGAGGAGATGAAATATTTACTTTAATTTATAATTCCATTTCTTCGCTCTGGTGTCGAGGCAAAGCGCGGCGTTGAGTCCTGCCACTGAACACGCAATGCCTCCAGAATTCGGCAGAAAGTGGTGAACGAAGTGTCTTAACACTAGTTTCCCTCTGCCTACCCTGTTGTATTCGGGCTATGGGGCGTGAAGCTGATTTTAGATTTTTTATTTATATCATGTATTTAAAGTAGAGCAGAAACCATATAAAAAGTTTATAAAACACTTTATTATATCACTTTGTTTTTTTCTGTATCCCGCATTTATCAGTAAGTAGGCAGGGGGAGCCTGGTGTTAAAACACTCATTTCCCAACCTTCCGCTGAATTCCAGAGGCAATGCGTGTTGAGCTTAACGCCGCGCTTTGTATCTACACCAGAACGAAGAAACGAAAATATTAAATATTTTCTTCAGTGGGAATTGAATCCACAACCTGCCATGTTTACAGTCACACACATGCCTATGCTCCTGTACGACTGGCCTCAAATTAATTGTTTATACACTGATACAGTATATTTTTTGCAAATAAAATAGAAACTATTTAATATTTCGACGTAGCTTGATAAGAACATATGGCGTAGTAGTCAGAGCGTCTGGTTTGATTTCAGGAGGCGCGGGTTCGAGTCCCGCTACGTTCATTTTTATATGTTTTCTAAATAAGTACATAATATTTATTATATCCTTTATATTTTATACTTTATATACTTTAATATAAACACCCTTAATGCATGTATAATGGAAGTCTAAAACAATCGAAAAAAAAAAATAGATTAAAGAAAATATCGTCTTATAGAAAACGTGAACAGGTTTCCACTGTAGTAAACGATACCTTTCTTTGTTTCGAATAACTTTCATTTTATTGCTTGTTCCGACTAATCTTTCAGCATTGCGATTGAATTTCGTTCTTTTTATTACCCTTTTATAAGCAAGTCTCTGGTTATAGGTGTATTTTTTTTTCATTTGAATTATTATTATTGAAAATTTTCATAAATAAATTTAAAATTCAAGAAAGAGGTAGACATATTGAATAATATATATTTTAACAAAAGTTTAAATCGTTAAAGTACTATGAGGCCAGTCGTGGCACAGAGGCAAAAGAATGTGACTAAACGCGACGTATTGTGGGTTCGATTTCCACTCGAGGAAATGAAATAATATATTCATTTCTTCGCTCTGGTGATGGCCACACACCAGAAAGTGGGGAACAGACGTATCTTAACACTACGTTTTTTCTGCCTAGCGTATAAAAAAGCTATATAAAAGCGCTAATCTGGAAAAAAAAACACAAGTATTTAGTAAAACAAACATTTTATCAGTTCGGGCGCACAAAGTAGCTACAATAAAAATCAAGCGGTCGGAATGCAATCTCTTCCGTCATTTGTTTCGGATGCCCCTCCATCGCGGAGCGCCATTTGTACCAGAATAGATATAAATTGATGGCTGCAGCGAGGCCCTGCCCACACGCTGCAAGTCCATCTCGCTTGACGTAATGTTGTTTCGAGTAGCAAAAGTGATTTTAAAGTACCATCCCGCGCCTGCGTTTTATAGTCGAAAGAAATTTACATAAATGTTTTTAATGGCCTCGTAATTTGAATTATGTTATAAGCTAGGGATCCGCCCGCGGTTTTGCTTGTTTAAGCTGTACTATTATTAATTTATTATAGTGAATGATATTCGTGTTCTAATATTATTTTGTAATACATTATCATAGTATCTATAAATATTTAAATTATTTTGAAACAAAATATTTAAAAAAAAAGATTCCTTTTAAATAATGTAACTTTAAATACATACACAAATAAATATACTTTGTAAGATCGGTTGAGTAGTTAGTGTTATATAGATAATTATATTAAAAACATTGAAGGTTTTAATAAAATAATGTGATCTCATATGCCCATTTTATTGTGTATTTATCGTATAGTTTCTGCTTTGGACCAGATAATTTTTTTAGAAAATATGTATAATTCAAAAAACTTTGCAATATATTGGTGCTAACTAGTAGATAGATAGATAGATACTAAAGTTAACCTTTTTAAATAAATATTTGTAAATAGAAAGGAAGTTTCTAGTTAATTTAATATATCTCTCTACAGCTACCAGACCTATAAACCTGCATGCATGGCTGGCTGTAGCCAGTGCGTAACAATCACTGCCCTATCAATCGCGTACATGTGATTTCACTCAATTTTTGAAACTGACGCGCCCTTACCCTCGCGAGGGAGTGAACGCATTACTCAAACCACAGATTATATTGCAATATTTTTATGTTCTTGTTTCTAATGTCATCTGAGCACAGATGAAATATTTCACGATTTGGTCGCTAAATTAGAAAATTAAATTGTCTATAAAATGGAAAAGCAAAATCTATTGTATATGTTATTGTTTTGGTAGAATAACATTTTTTTTTATTTTTATTTATAGATATAAATGTGAATCTTTGTGAGGATGGATGGTTTTTCCACTTTCACGCAAAAACTATTGAATATACTATAAATATCTATACAACAACACAATTTTTGTAAACATTTTTTTTATAATATAACTATAAGTACAAGCGGGCGAAGCCGCGCGTGGTCCGCGAGTATAACTAATCAATTACCAAAGCCAAATATATAAGGTAATATTGGATGGCCAGTAGAAATATCTCTGTAAACAAGCTAACCTGAACAATGGCCGGGCGGGTATCAATGTTCGCATTCAAAGATTCCTACCCCGCAAACCTAATATATTTTCAATTTTCAGCCGCCCGCGTGGGGTTTTCGACGTTTAATAGGATTTATCGTTTTAAACAGTTACTAATATTATAGTAGACTAATAAATAACGTATCTAGTTATTAAATAAATGCTTTTATTATATGATATAATATATTGATTATTATATTGATTTTATGAAGAGTTAAAATTGTAAAATAACATTTTCTTTTCACATATTTTGAGAACTAAAGCGTGTATCAGTATCAGTAGCGTTTTATAACTATATAGGTATCATTAATGTTCCACCGGTAACATTTACAGTTTTTTGTTACCATTGTGTGAGCGGCGAAGGGGGAGATATAACAAAATGGATGCATTTCGGTTGATAACATTCTATTATCGTATTCCTATTTTTAAAGTGAAAATTTGCAAAATTGTCATAAAAACCGCCATCCACTCGGCCTGAAATGCGATAAAACGTGTGAAGGGTCAAAACGACCGCCGATACATCATAAAATTATATGAAAGTCAAGAGCAGGGAAAGTGAAAAGTGAACAGAGTACACCAAATTTATTGCGGCCTGCTTTCGATACCTATTGTGGAAGCCTTTTTTACGACTTTAAAAAAATAATTTCATAAAAACATCTAGAGTTTACGCCGCGCACTCCGACTCGGCTGAAGTGGTCAAGTGGTGTTAATATATTTAAAATGTTCACGTAAATATTGTTTTATTTAAGCATTTTTTTATATTTTCTTTTTTTTCTTCTTTTTTAGTTTCACGCTGCAACCCGCATGTAGCAGAATAGGCAGCCTAGCCTAGTGTTAAGACAATCCGCTCTCCTCTTTCTGCCGAATTCTGGAGGCATTGCATTTTGAGTGGCGAAACTCAACGCCGCGCTTTGCTTCGACACTAGAGCGAACAAATCAAAATATTAAATATTTCATTTCCTCAAGTGGAAATCTAACTCCCGACCCACTCCCGTTAACAGTCACACGCTTGTGCCACCATAGATCTCAAAATACTATATGAAATGGAAATTTTCAGTTAAAAATGTTTACAGGAAACATGTTACGTATGCATCTAAAATTGTCATTGGACGCCGGCTTTACGGACTCGTTCGGTTAGAAATTTCAACGAGGGAAAATTCTTCTCTCATCTTACGGCGTCATTTGAAGTCAGTACCCGTAAAATTTGCCGCGGTTGCCGGTGCGAAGCCACTGCGCCATGCGGATGCGTTTGCAAGAGAAATGGGAGCTTAAGTGTGAGCCGTGTAAAAACGTGCAATAAAAGGAAGTGTTGTTTCGTGTTTTATTTATGAACGTGGAACACATGTGCGGTGGTCCTGGGAACTGTTGCGTCGCTGGCGCCCGGCCAAGCCTCGTGTAGGAATCTCTTGTGGTGGCTCCAAAGATAATAATAACCCCTTATACTGAACTGCCAAGATATCTGGCTGTATGGGCAACTATTAGTTAATATACGAAAAAATCTTTTTATTAACGCAAAAACATTCCAGTTGCCAATTTCACACGTGTTTTCGTACTTGTGCAATTAAATCTGAATTTTTCAGATAAATTAAGTTAATTCGCTCGAATAATCAGTTTAATAGGGTTTAAAAGCATTTATAGAATGTCTTTTATATTGAAATTTAACACACAATAAATATGGAGACGTGTTTTTCATTAATTGATTTTATATATATTACCTTTTTTTATATCCATACCTATATTATAAATTCGAAAGTAACTCTGTCTGTCTGTCTGTCTGTCTGTCTGTCTGTCTGTCTGTCTGTCTGTCTGTTACGCAATCAGGGCCAAACCGCTAATTCAATTGTGATAAAATACTCATAAAGAGATACTTAAGGGTCTTCGGAT
>DWQW01004945.1:0-18707 GCA_018249695.1 Heliconius erato demophoon | reverse complement strand
GAAATCTCGACCTTTGAGGTTCCTTGTCGTGTACTACTGGCCCTCCATATAAGTTATTGGATTGATCTTGGTTTCCTTTTGAAAAGACGATTCGTATTATGCCAGATCCAAAACGTAACTTTCCATATTCATGATCACGGGGCTCCAAATTGATTTCTAAAGTATAAAATTTATACTATAAGAAAGCAGTACAAAATTTATAAGTACGAAACAATAAAGAGTAGTAAATTAGACTTAGACACATCTGTAGTGAACCATAGTATTCTAGTAAAATTTTAGACACATCTGTAGTAGAACCATAGTATTCTAGTAAAATTTTAGACACATCTGTAGTAGAACCATAGTATTCTAGTAAAATTTTAGACACATCTGTAGTAGAACCATAGTATTCTAGTAAAATTTTATTAATAGCATGCAAGCTAGTTAAACATGCTCTTTGTGAACGTTTGACGTATTGAAAGAATGATTGATGAAAGAGTGGATAAAAGATTTATACAGTGAGCGTGGCAAGAAGAAGACTTTCGTTGACTGTCGAGGGCAGTATTGATGATACTAGTCATGTGAAAAGGATATGAATATGAGGACCTCTCAGAGGTCAGATTTAAAGAGTTTGATGGCAATGGAAGAGGCGAACAACACTATGCTCTATTCTCTCTTGCTACCAGTGACAAAGCGTAGAGTTGACTTATCTATATGACTAATGGAATACTGGAATACCCCCTTAGCAAAAGTCACTGTGGTGTCCAATTTTACCTGACTGATTAAAAACATTGAATCATTCCATACATAATTTTAAAATTCAAATTGTTTTCAATTCTCCGTTTCGATAAGACAAAGCCCGGCAATCAATCCACTCAGCATGTTTCGAATTTAGGTGGTAAATGGAGAACCGAGTGTGGTGACACTAGCTAATATGTACTCATCTATTGCAAGCAATGACATCAATGATTGGAGGATAAAGTTCACACCAATGCAGATTTGCAGGCGAGAACTTGTTAAAATAAATACATTCAGATGATATCATCCTATGCCACAATAACCTTATATGGCCTTTATGTGTACATACATATATGAGACCAATAATGTATAAATGTAAATTAAAGTACAATATTCACCTGGAACTAGCCAATTACCCCGTGGTAGTTTTGCTCTTATTTCAATTTTGCCATATTTAAAGTTAAAAGTTTTACGTGTTGTTAACTTCCCTGATATAACTGGTGGTTCTATGTAATAGTTAGACGAGGACCTGTAACACTCACTCGTTGCTATTTCCCCTGTACACCTAAAACTGAATTAGAATATATACTGGATATTATAATGTATGTATTATATACCTAATAAGCATAGATTGAACAAGAATATCTTAAGGATGAATAAGATGATCGAGATGATAATAAACAAATTAAATAAAAAATGACATCTCGCAAAAATAACGAAGAAATAAATTAAAATATAAAATTCAAATATTCAAGAACAACTTTATCTAATTTTATTTTAAATTTTCACTTCTATCCAATGTTAAATAAAGCTGAAGGCTCATATAGCTAACTAACCCTAGAACTACTGGGTCGAATTGAAAAAATATTTTTGAGTTTGCATCACGTTAATAATTTCGATATGACCCACTGTACCTGTAGTCAGTGTTAACTCGGTCACTTAGAAAGTACCATATTGAGCCTAAGTCGCAGGTAAAAGTAGTTTATAACCAGCAGCCCCACCGCCATTTGAACTGTACGAATATTAATTCAATACAGTTTATCTATACTGTTAAGCACCTATTAAATCGTAATTTATTTTTGTTAATTTATTTTATTTTACACGCAAGAACTGTTGTGTTTAGAAGACAAAATGTTTAGTTTTTGTGTGTGTTTTAAATCGTTTGATTAACAAGGCTTTTGTATATTCTAAAAGTTTCAAGATAAGAATCCGTAAAGATCATTAGTACATATAATACTTACATATTATTTAAGTTGGAAGATTTGTCAATATGAATGTCTGTTATAGAATCTTCAGTGGGTATTGCCTTAATTTTAAGTATTCCCCTATCAAGAGTCGTTACTGCTTCAGACAAATAAACGTTGAATGGATAATCCTATAACGGAATTAAATATTAGTTCAAATCAAGATCACACTATCTTCAATATACAGATGCAGATGTATAAACTGGTACATGTGATAGAGAAGGTCATTTCCTATTATATTTACTCTATATATGTAATTGATCAAAAATTTTACCTGTACGGTATTGGCCATACAAAAAAATGTATCTAAATATTATATGTAAACAATCAAATCGAATATTTGAAATATATATTGTGAAATGTTACATCGAATATTGGTAGTTATCTATGGTCTGATGATTGTTGAATTTAATTGTACAACATGAAGCTGACTGAATGTTTTAACTTTTAGTTTATTAGATAACTACATGGAAGGAAATCTATAAGAAACATAAAAAAAATTATTGCACATATACAGATAATATTGGGTGCTGATGATGATACTTCGTTGACATTTAAAATTAAAAAAGACGACATAACATAGATGACGATGTAAACAATGCTATCCTGAAAGCAGTACATTGTACATTACTATTTAATAGTAAAAAAACTAAATGTATAATTTTCTGAACAACTAACACGAAAATTGCTAAATCCGATGTATTCTTGAATGGTGAAGCCGAGGATCCTGTTGATTCCAGAGTATTTCTCAGTATCATTATTGACTCCAAATTACTGTGGATACTTCATATTGATAAAAATAAAATCATCTTCACGCTGTATCCCGCACAAAGCAGGGTAGGCAGAGGGAACTTAGTGTTAAGACACTCCGTTCCCCACTTTCTGCCGAATTCTGGAAGCGTTGCATGTTGAGTGGCAGAACTCAACGCCGTTCTTAACCTCGACACCAGAGCGAAGAAATGGAAATATAAATTTAAGTAAATATTTCATCTCCTCGAGTGGGGATCGAACCCACAACCAGTCGGTTTTACAGTCACACCTCGTGCCGCTGCGCCATGACGGGCCTTAATAGCCTTCATATTGATGGATTGATGAATAGACAGCAGCGTTTAACAACATTTCACAGCATTAAAAAAAAGATAATTAACTGACGTGGAAAAGGCTCGATTTGTTAACTTTAGCTACTTCCTTGTATGTATTATGTCCTATAGCATTCTACTGTGGGGTAATGCAACCAGTACTAAATCTACTTTTTGTTTTCCAATAAATAAAAAGTACGATTTTGAGTTGGCTTTACGTTACATACATAAGAGAACACAAAAATATAGAGTCGGTGGAAAAATAAGCTAAACATTTTATTTTAACACTTGACTGCGCATATTATATTGATATTTTTTTTAACAGATAATATCTCAAAAATGATAAAATTTTAGGCCATATTGGCAATGAAAATATTTTTTAAATAGTTATTTCCCGACTTAACCATATCCAATGAGAATTTCGGATAAATCTTTTTTTTTTATTCTTAAAAATTGGTTCTAAAACTTACCGGTTCTTGAGGATAAAAATTTTCAAATTGCCAATGCTTTAAATCTGTAATACTGGAATCACTAAAATCTTCACTGAAGATTAAAGAACCAGTACAAAGTTTTTTGCCACATTGTAATTCAGTTTTAGAGATTGAACAATGTGGTTTTTCTTCATCCGCAGAAAAATCTATAATTGAAGTGAGGTAAATTGGTTAAATATGCTAATAATGAAACTATTTGATAAATATAAACCAAAGATTCTAAAATTTGCCAAATTAAACTTACCATTTACAGTCCACTGTCCACGAACAGAAGTGCTCAAACCTTTCTTGTACGTTATGTTGATATCATAATAAATTGTGGCTCCTAAATTCACTTGCAAGTTTCGGTCCTCGAGAATCCACCAACCTTTGTATGGACGCGGCAAATACTCTTGCCATGAATGTGTGCCGCTTTGATTTAAAAATCCCGTGAAATTAACTGACTTGAAACCTTCATCTGAAATAAGCATCAGTTACAGCTATAGTCGGAAAAATCTTTTTATGTAATAATAATAATAGCTATTGTGGTGCGGGAGCACAAACGTGCGATTGTAAAGGCGATGGTTGTGGGTTCGATTCCCACTCGGCGGGGTGAAATATTTAATATTTTCATTTCCTCGGCCCTGTCCCCGGCGCTGTCTTACAGTAATAAAAGAGTTCTGTTTATATAAAATCCTCATTAAAAATGTAAAATGAGAGCCAAGTTAAATGTTAAGTAATGCGTCAATGCGTCGTTTTTTTTGGCTATCAAATTTTAACAAAACATGAAAATTATAGCTTCGACAATGGCCACAATAATATCTGTTATTTTTTTTCCACATGTACATACAAATTGCTAGGTAGACAACGAAGACCTGAATTTGTGACTTTTTTTAGCATCACACTTTATTATAACACAATAAGCAGAGAGAATTTACAGTCATAACACATCTTTCTACCTTTCCTACGCATTACATGCCATAGCGGAACTCAACACCGGGTTTTGTTTTACTAGAGCCTAAAACCATCACTTTCAGTCGGACGCTGTGCCACTACCTCACGATAGCCCCATATCGAAGTGACCTATTTCTGCCATGTCAGACTGAAGAAATATTATTAAGCTATGACATATATATTAAGCATTTGTCTGGGATTTAAATTAAACATCAGGTATACATATAAAAAAACTCGTTCAAATGTCATGACAAGAGAAAAATAATAATAATTGATACATTATAGAACCCGATATCCATATGGATCTGCTATTCTTTTGTCAGTTAACTTAGAGTTAATTTCAAATTTATGTTTTTAATGGAATATCATTACTTTTTGTCAAGTAATGTAAATTATTATTTCTTAATCATACTTTTTCATTTATAAAGTCATCTTTCTCGATAGAGTATATATGAATAGTTATCAATTTTCAAGGTTTTCTCTGTTTCTATTTTTTATATAATATAGTAAGTACAGTTATAATTATTACCTGGGAATGCAATCTTCAATCCACGAGGCTTAAGTGCTTGAAATTGTATATTAAAATTTGCAGAAAAAGCGAATGTCACTCTTCCAATATTTAATATTACTAGCAAAAATAGAAAAAAAATCATCTTAGCGTCCGATTTTAGTCACAATTCTACTCTTACTGGGTTTTTGATTCCTTAAAAGTACATTGTTGTTTTGATGTTTTGTGACAAATAAATGTAACTCAAAATGTATGCGTATCGTGGTTAAGTATTTTGCGACATACATTTTATTAGTTATTCTGGTACCAACTAGCTATTGCTATCGACTTTGTTTGCTATACGGCAAATAGTTATAGCAAATGAAGATGATTTAAAGTAAAATATTTGTCCTAATATAAAGATGTATGCAATATTTGAATGGAAAAATCAATATGATTCAGTATTTTTTTTTTCGATGAAAAAAGAGAGCCGTTTGTATGTGTTTAGTTGTGTACGTATGTCTATCTGTGGCATCTTAGCTCCCAAAGGGATCAAGCGATATTGAGCGTTTTAATATTTGCATAATTGATCGTATTACAATATACCTACTTATATATTTTTTTAAAACGTCACTTATTTACCAAACCGGGGAAATGGATATAATCTTTACTAATATTATAAAGCGGTAGAATTTGTTTAGTTGAACGTACTAGCTTCAGAAACTACTACTTCAAATTTTAAAAATACTTGCTAGCCTGCACTTGGAATGTGTCAGTGGCATGTGTCAAATCTTACTTATTTCTATTTGAATACAAAAAGAAAAGCCGCAGTGAATACCAGTTTACATCGACGAAGTTGTCATCAGATATCGTCATTATCTTATTTTTTATCTTTTTTTACCTTGACGCTGTCTAGCTCTGTCCCTTGTCCTTTCCTCTGTTTACTCTGCTCTGTGCATACCGAACCTGAGAACATATTGCTAAGACACTCCGTTCTTAAATTCTTTCGCGTTTACAGTCGCACGTTTATGCCCCTGCGCCACGGCTAGCCTCATTTATATTACAAATAATTATAATTAATATTGTATGTACAGACATTAATTACATATAGCTTTATTATATTTGTAATAAAGGATTATGTTAAATGTTTTGAGTGCCACAAATAAACAGGATAAATTAATTTATGCCTTTATCACCACTTAAGAATTTATCTTGACGTCTGTGAAACTATTATTGTAATAATATAATGATTCATGAAATATCCGGAATGGAATATCCAAGAGGTTCTGATTCGTAGAGTACCAAGAGATATTTTTGATTTTTTATACGTTTTCTGGAATATGATATTTTTTTTTGTGTTTTCCTTTTATAAAATACTCATTGAGTTACTTGGCCACTTCTGAATAGATTTTGATTAAAATAACAAAATGTTCTAGCCCTTTTCTACTCGAAAATGTTTTATTTTTAAAGAACATCTATGGATTAGAATTTATGGCATAAATAAACTGGGTAAAACTATTTGATTCGTCGAATTATTACAATTAACAAATATATTTTGCGATATTTGTCTTTTAACTATATCCTATTTTATTTTAGAATATGGAACTAGCTTGTTATCCTAAGTAAGCTTTCCTTAAAATACATTTATTATTTTTAATACATAACAGACATCCATTGCCAATAAGACAAAACAGTTGTCCACTTCCCGGTGAATTCCGGAGGTATTGCATGTTGAGTGGTGGAACTCAACGCCGCGGTTTGCCTTGTTATAGAGCAAGAAATATAAAAATACTAAATATTTCATTCCTCTGAGTGCGAAATAAGCCCAAAACCTATCGCGCTTACAGTGGCACGCTTGAGCCCGTCCACCACGACTGGTCTCTTTATTTGTTTAAACTTTATGAAATGCTCGAATGCTCCATCTACATGTATTCCTCGCATGTGTGCACTTTTTAGGCACTGTACAACGTGTACAAATTTGAAAATGGTAATATTAATAGAATTCCACTATTTTTATTTAAAGACTAGCGGCACCCATGCGGCTACGTCCGCTTAAAATATACGAATGTTTATATAAGTGTATTTAAGAAAAAACCGACCAAGCGCGAGTCGGAATTGCCCACCGCGGTTTCTGTATCAATTTCAGGATTGTGATGGGAAAATATCTTATAGGTTTTGATGATGCGGAGAATAAAGATAACACATTTACGTTTGCGGGCTTATGCTCTTATATTATTTAAAATAAACTACAAATATAAGTTTGTAACGATTTTTTATATGAAATATCCTTTGATCAACTATTCCTAGATAAAAAATTTTGTGTTCTTATTCGATTTTAGTATGGTCCAATCTCAGCCAACGTGCGGACGTGCCAAAATGCCTCAGTGTGCTTTATAAAATCAGTATTTAACAATTAAATACAGATATTTCATCATTTGGCCAAAATTTGCGACTACGAATATTGGTTCTATTTTCTGTTCTATATCAAGGAATCCTCTGGGACTGATGTGGCTTAACTTTCACAACTATACTGACGCGTTATCATTTTACATTTTTCAATTCTGATGAGAAGAAAATGTCTGCAAGATTTTATATATTTTTTTTAATATTTGCATAAATATACATATGTAAATTAAATTAAATTCTAAAATAACGTGGACAACATATTATATAAAATAGAATAAATGTAACCATCTTACTGAGTAGATAGTATCTTAAAACTAAAAACAATTAAAGTGTGCGTGCATCGAGCATCCTGATGATTGCAGAGGCTGTAAATGCCGATAAAGAAGCGGTTAGAAAATTTTACACATTTACACGGGGAATTACACATAGCAAAAGTCGATGCGAAGTTGGTAAAAAAAAACGCGCTATCTTATAAACGATATTTGTCTGATAAACATAATATAGTAGTGCATACTCGCCAGATTTGGCACCGTGCGACTTTGTTGTTTCCAAAGTTAAAATCGGCCCGATTTGAGCGATTTTTATACACGGAAGCGGTAAAACAAAAAACTTAAAAATAAAGGTGAGACCATAGACTAAAATCCTACTCTTCAATTTTGCGTAATTTAAGGAAAGCAATTAAAGAGAAAAGACGGACTTGATAAGACACCCTTATGGTCTACTTGGTACCTAGAGATTATTATTTATTCCCAAATTTGAAAAAAGAACCCCGTAGGAAACGATTTGTCGATAGTGAAGAGTTGAAGGCGGCAATAAATGTGCATTTTTGAGGCAAGTAAGAAATCTATTTTTTGTTGACTATATTGAAAAATATAATAAATTTGGGTCAATACAGCCCTCGT
Organism: Heliconius erato demophoon; assembly: GCA_018249695.1. Taxonomy (NCBI): domain Eukaryota; kingdom Metazoa; phylum Arthropoda; class Insecta; order Lepidoptera; family Nymphalidae; genus Heliconius; species Heliconius erato. Next base: position 10,448 of record DWQW01004945.1, on the reverse strand, counting down.
AATATCAAAAGAAATTACTGACACTCCAGATTGTAGGAAATAAATACCATTACGATAAAAACATTTTGAATTATTAAGTGATTTCAATTTTGTAATGAATATTGTTAAACTATTTTGCATTTTACTTTGTGAAATTAATTATGAATATAATCTAAAGTTAATTATGATTCTGGTTAAGTCTATAACCCCTCGTTAGTTAAGTAGACGGTCAGAGAAATCGAATCATTTTATTTGTATATATAAACTTTCTGGTATACTTTTATTACTTCCCGTATATCGCATTAAATTATTGGCACTAGCTAGAGACTTGACTTTGACTTTGATTCTTTTAATTGTTCATATTATGACGAAGATCTATATATACAAGTAGGTTGTGGTACCTTAACTTCTAGGGACTCTGTCGAAGAAAATGTACCAAATTAGAACTCGACTAAAAGTACTTGGGAGACGGTTGAGTGTGCTACTTGTAAAGTCAGCTTAAAGAAAAGAATTTTCTCTATTCATATTAATAGCAATGTTCATAAAAATATTATTTTTAAATCAAAACACACGACATTGTCCAATGACAATGTCGAAATAATTAAAACTGCTTTAAGGATAGGATATTAACGTATAGAATTAGCTCCGTCTTTTATAACAATTTTGAAACACCAGATTTCATACACATTCAAATCAAAAACCAATCCTGTACACATAGAAAAGTAAAAAAATCCATCTATATATTTTTTTTATTTTTTCTGATTTTTTTGGATTTTTTCTGTACGTAAAAAATTGTTGAGTAGAATTTAGGGCTCGAATTTTGCCACAATGAACAGTGAACGCGATACCCATATAGGTCTTCCATTCTTTTGTCGGTTAAGTACGGAGAATAAGGTATTACTTGACATTTAACTTGGCTCTAATTTTACAATTATGTTTTTATTTGAAATTTAAAAAAAGCAATTAACTTAGTGACAAAGAGATATATTTTATCATCAATTATCAGTAATATATTATTTATAGAATAAGTAATTACGTAATCAATGGCAGACAAAGAAGATCTAGTGACCAGTCGGACGCTGTCTCACTACTTCACCATAGCCTCAACTTGAGTGACCTTCTTCTGTCATATGAAACTGAAGAAATATCTATGACATAGATATTATCATTTGTCTGAGATTTAAATCGAACATCGTGTAACATATAAAAAGACAGGTTCAAATTACATGGCAAAGGAAAACTAATAATAAATTATAGTAAATATTCAAGCTTTATATATAACTCTTTTGTACCACCAGGCACCATACAAAATATCAACTTCATAGCATAACACTAACTTGCGAATATATATTAATAAATATTCATAAGTGACATATTGACGCCAGTCGTAGCACAAAGTGTGACCGTAAAATCGACTGGTTGTGGGTTCGATCCCCACTCGAGAAAATAAAATATTTATTTACATTTATATTTTCCTTTCTTCACTCTAGTGTCGAGTAAAAGTGCGGCTTGTTTACTTTGAATTCTACCCATAAAAAGTAAAATATTTCATTCCTACCAGTGGATATAGTCAATATTTCATTAAACCTATAATCGCGTTTTCAGTCGCACGCTTTGCCCCTGCGACATGACAACATCAGCTATTTAACTGACGTGTTTGCAATTAAAGACTATATGTTTCAAATAATTTTATTAATTTTTTTTTTACTATATAACAATAGACACAATACGATAAATCCTTGTAAACAATAAAATGAGATCTACAATGCGTAAACTTTTACGTAATCTACAACCAATTCTGGTGATGTCCAGGAAGAAAACCAATCCCTCTTATGTTTTCCAAATTCATGCATGGCCTTAGGACTTTTGTTTCTCCAAGGCTTATCGATAGTATCCGAAAAGTCGTGAATACCGCCAACACGCAGGCCAAGGGAGATGTAGAACTGAGTACAAAAAAGAATTTAAAAAATCAGTAATTTGTCCAAATATGTAAGTCGATTCCCAATTTTATTCTTTTCATAATTACCATTTTATCAAAAGGTGCATTGGAACTACCCAGCTTCCATGCGGCTTTTTGCATTTTTATATGAGGCTCAATTGGCTTTAAATTATAATAATGGGATATATTTGAATTTAAAATACCATAAGATTCCCCATCAACAAGCATTTGAATACTATCTAAAAATGAAAAATAATTTTAACATATATATTTGAAAGAATTGTAATGTTTTATAAAAGCTACTTTAATTAGAATTACATACCTGGTGTCCATATGACAACATAAGTATGAAAATTATCGCTCCAGGAACTATCACTTAATGAATTAATAAGAAACCTCGACCTTTGAGGTTCCTTGTCGTGTACTACTGGCCCTCCATATAAATTATAGGGTTGATCTTGGTTTCCTTTTGAAAAGACGACTCGTATTATGCCAGATCCAAAGCGTAACTTTCCATATTCATGATCACGAGGCTCCAAATTGATTTCTAAAGTATAAAATTTATACTGTAATAAAGCAACAATTTAGTAAGAAACAGTAAAAGAGCAGTAGTTTGTAACAAGAACAGCTGTATCTCGCATGTAACATAGTAAGCAGAAGAAGCCTAGTGTTAAGAGACTCCGATCCACTTTTGGCTGAATTCTGAAGGCATTGCGTATTGAGTGGAGGAATTAAACGTTAACGCCGCTCTGCGTTTGTGCTTTCAGTGCGACTGTGAACTTTGAGTTTAAGTAGGTCAGTATGAAATAACCATTTTGCATTGAAGGTGTTTTAATGACCACCAATCTATATATTTTTATGTAATTTTCTGTCCGTTTGTCTGTTTGTGCATAATAGCCTGCAAGCTAACTTAACTTAAAAAACTAGCGAACATGTCACAATGATAAATTATGAGCGTGCTCTTCATTCTCTTTGTGAATGAAGAACAAGGTGATTTGGTTTATGGAAAGAATGAATGGCGAGAAAGTGCAAAAAAGATTAATACAGCAAGCGTGGCAAGGGAGATAGAAGGAGACTTTCGTTTACAGTCGAGGACACTTATGACGATACTGGTCACAAAGGGTATATAAGTGTTTGAGGACGATGCACGAGGCGCAATAAGTATGGAGAAAGTGTAGTGTTTAGTGCTTCATTCTTCCTAACTATACCACCATAAAATTATTATATATTAAAAATATTGAATCATTCCACAAAGGGGCGTTGTTGACATTAAGCTCCATTTGCTCATATACTATAAGTGTCAATGACTACAGAAAGTTAATAGAAGTACGTGGCAATAATCATAAAGTTCACACAAACGCAGCTTTGCAGACGGCAACTTGTTAATACAATTTTATTCAGATGATATCATCCCGTGCCACAATAGCGTCATTTGGTCTTTATGTGTCCGTATATATATATGGGGCTATACATGTAAATTAAAGTTAAATATTCACCTGGAACTAGCCAATTACCGCGTGGTAATTTTGCTCTTACTTCAATTTTGCCGTATTTAAAGTTAAAAGTTTTGCGTGTTGTTAACTTTCCTGATATAACTGGTGGTTCTATGTAATAGGTAGACGATGTTCTGTAACACTCACTCGTTGATATTTCTCCTGTACACCTAAAACTGAATGAAACTGAATTAATTCAAATACTGGATACTGAATAGCCTAAGGATGAATAAGATGATATCGCGATGCTAATAAATAAATCTTAGAAAATTCTCCCTAGTCTCCCATTTGAACTGTACGAATGTTTATTCAATATTATTTAAATGCACACTTAGGTAAAATTGGTTGATTATTTTAGTTTATCTATACTGTTAAACACACTTTAAATCGTAATTTAAAGGATTTGGGATTTTATTTGATTCTCCTCACAAAGGTAGGTAAGAGCAACACATTTTTTTCCGTTTTCTCTGGGATAAAAATCCTACGTTACTTCACAATTCTCTCTATCTTTCAGTGAAATGCCTATAAAAATCGGTTCAGCTGTCTTGTAGATTAGCTTGAACAAACAAAACAGACTTTTTTTTTATTATTTGTTTGTGATAGGGAAGCATAAGCGGTGATTTCAGGACTTACTAAAGTGCGGCAGATTAATATACTGGGGGATTACTTATACTCGGTTAAATACTTCCATCAAATATGAGCCTCGTATTTAAGGCCGCCAGTCTAGGATAATGGATCGGATTAGTAAAAAGATTTGATCATCTAAAATTTTCGAGTGCATCAGATTAAATTGACGTAAAGAAGGGAGAGGGCTTCAAGACTGTACATAAACCTTATCTCGACATTCTCGAGCGTGCCTATTTTATTTTTATTTTGAAGGGAATAATTCAAGGATTAAGAAAAATATATAATCTTACGAATTACACAAGCCCAAGTATAAAAATTCATAGATAAAGTTTAATACAGCTACGGGTTGCCTATATTTCTCACTCCATGTTTCTATTTCTCTCTTACTCTTTCTCTATTTATTACTCTCACTCCGTCTCCACTTTGGTTTCTGCTGCCATAACAACTGATCACACTACACTTCTCCTTGAATATCCGGAATTCGGATTATATGTTGTTGTGTATATATGTTATTGGCATTGATAGAAAATGATTCAACCGATAAAGATGGTAATTAAAAAAAATACTCAAAAAAAATATATAATCATTTTCTTATAAATACAAATATTCTACTTAAAACATACATTCTTTTATTTACATGCTATTTTTTAAACTTTTGAATTGATTATATTCAATGATTTAAAAAAATAATAATAATAATTGTCAGATTACATATTAAGTTCCTTCAGATAATCGTCAGATTTTGAGATAGCTCATCTAGGGCAAGAAGATGAACCATATATATGTATATATCTTAATCTTACGCGCTTTAGTATTTCAACATTATTTTCGGACATTGTAACAAATGTGATCTGCGATTTTCTATTTCTATTTCTTTTTTCATTTTTAACCCTTACGTACGACCACCTCCATCATGGAAACAATCAAACTAACATACTTACATTTTTAAGAAAACGTGGGGACATAGATGATATTAATATCTGACGCGCTCTAATATGTTCATGCAACATTTTTTTTACTATCAAAAAAATTATGACATTTTTTTATCATCTAAGATTCACAATCCAATAGGTCTCTATGACGCTCGAGCAAATCCCGAGTTAGCATCGTGGGCTCTCCTACTATTTTGTTTTAGTGTCGTAAATAAAAAATTGCACTTGAAAAACATGGTTATGTTAAAATCGAATACTTTATTTATAACTATATTGTATATCGGTAAATATTTAATAATACACAACAATATACCATTAAATGAATGTTAAATCGTAAAACATTATTATATACTAACGGCTCCAGCGCGGCTTAGGTCGGTTGAGAAAGTTGATTAATTATTTTAGTATAATTATCTATATTATATACGTATAATACTTACATATTGTTTAAGTCGGAAGATTTGTCGATATGAACATCTGTGATAGGTTCTTGAGTGGGCATTGCTTTAATTTTAAGTATTCCCTCCTCAAGAGTCGTTACTGCTTCAGATAAATAAACGTTGAATGGATAATCCTATAACGAAATAAAATGCTATAATATTTTTAACATTTTCAAAGTGTTAAGTAGAATGTTATAATTCAAATCAAAATCACGCAATCTTCAGTATACAGGTTGATTGGCAGATAAATGTACAAACTGGTACAGATGATAGAAAAGGTCATTTCCAACTAGATTTACTCCATATAATTGGTCTAATATTTTTAAACATTTTTAAAGTGTTATTCCACACTTAGGAAAGAAAAATACTTATTTAGAAAACGTATAAAAATTCGAACGTAGCGGGACTCGAACCCGCGCCTCCTGGAAACCGACCAGGCGCTCTGACCACTAAGCCTATGGTCTAATATATTATCTTTCCGGAGGTAATCAAAAAATGTATCTAAATACTATATGTAAACCATCAAATAGTGGAAAATTTGTATTTGTAAATTGGTATTTTATTAATGACCTGATCAATGTTTCATTTATATAACATAAAGCAGCCTGAATGTTTTAGTTTTTTTAATCACAAAATTTACACTTGTAAATAAAAACTAGTGACGTTTTGTTATAGCATCTATATATGTCTAGCAGATAAAAATCAATACTTAATAAGTAAATAGTAATATCAATTCATACTATTTAATAAAAAGAATCGCAAAAATAAGAAAAAGTCGCACGCTGTCGCCATCTTTAAACTGACAGGAGCGTGAAGTTAGGTGCAATTTTATGTGCGTCAGGGTTGCCATACAATAAAAAATGTGTCTATCCGATATCGTTTTTTATTATAGCCAAATTTTAAAATGTCCTTTCCAATACATGTCATAAACGTGACGTAAAATATTATAGTTTTATATAGGTTTTTTCCGACTTAACCATATTAGATGCGTATTTCCGATAAATTTTTTTATTGTGAAAAAAAAATCTTTAACTTACCGGTTCTTGGGGATAATATTTTTCAAATTGCCATTGTTTTAAATCTGTAATACTGGAATCACTAAATTCTTCGCTGAAAATTAATGAACCAGTACAAACTTTTTTGCCACATTGTACTTTCGTTTTAGAAATCACACAGTTTGGCATTTCTTCATCTTCAGAAAATTCTGTAAGTGAAGTGAAATGATTCAGAGAAATATAAGATATATATAAATCTATATAGATAAATATAAATCATAGATTTTTAAATTTTGCAAATCAAACTTACCACTTACAGTCCACTCTCCACGAACAGTAGTGTAATAGCCATTCTTGTACACTAAAGTGATATTATATTGAATAGTGTCTCGTAGCTTTATTTGCATATTTCGGTCCTCCAGAATCCACCAACCGTTTTGTGGACGCGGTAGATACATTTGCCATGTTTTAGTGGCGCCACTCTGATTTAAAAATCCATTGAAAGTGACTGACTTGAAACCCTCATCTGAAATAAAAATTAGTCACAACTATCCGAAAAATATCTTTTGTCGTATAATTATTATCTTTTATAGGCCATCGTGGTGCAGGGGCACAAGCGTTTGATTCCCAGTCCGGGGAGTGATTTTTAATATAGGAAATGAAATTTTCTCGCCCTGGTACCGAGGCAATCAGTCTGGCGTTGTCTTTTAGTAACGAAAGAGTTTTGTGTATATAAAGTCGCAAATAAAACACTAATGTGAAATGAGAGCCAAGTTAAACGTCAAGTAGATCTATTGGCACCGTGCACGACTACAGCGCCACCGAGCGTACGCAAATTTGTGGGCTCTGACGCTTTGATATATGATGGCGGGATTGTTTGAAAATATTCGTAAAATACTTTCAAATTCATTTATTACTTAATTACTGTGGTTTGGGTGGAAAAAGTATAGATAAATCATTTCTGGTTATTCAAATTGAGAGACGTAAGTAATCTCTATTCAAAATTGTGTTTTATTTTGGTTATATCAGAATTTGTTTACTACTTTTTTCGTTGTAGTTTTACTGAAAAACAAGGAAACAAAGCAAATTTCATGGTAGTTAGTATAGTAGTTACCTAGTTTTGATATTATTATAATCATTTATTTTCTAAATAAATGATTATTATAATATCAAAACGTGAACGAAACGAAATGCGATTTAAGAAAAAATGTAATTAAAATAAAAAAAACTGTTAATACTGTATTTGTGATTGGTTGCTAATGTTTTCAATAATAATTGGAAATTACACCGGCAAGATCTATAAGTTGCTCATCATTACAGATAGATGAAAACCCAGTAAAATATTTTTTTTTGTTGAAGTCGCCACATCTGTGTATGTTTTTTTAGGGTTATTACATATTTTGTTTTTCATTTTATTGTAATTTGTTATATAAATAGTTGAGTTGTCTTTTTTTGTTTGTACTTCTGCGTCATATACTTCGCTATAAATATATCTATTACATGTATTTGTTGCATTGTAGAACAACTGCAACTGCTGTGACTCATTTTTAATAACTTAGTAAAACAATAAGTCGAACAGATTTATAATACCGTCACCTAGTACTACGCACCCTGCCAATAAGGGTACCGGATTCTTTATTCATTAAATTTGACTTAGCTATTTTTTATAACCAGGTACCAACCTAATAGTCAGGTACCAACCTAATAATGGTGGAAGTACACTAATTTGCAAATATAATAAAGCTTATACGTAAAACATTGTTGGGTGAAATTTAATGTGAACAGTGAACTCGTTTCTCATATAGGTCTTCCATTCTTTTGTCATTGTGGCAAGTGGAGAATGATGCATTACTTGACATTTAAGTTGGCTCTAATTCCATATCTATGTTTCTGTTGGGACAAAACAATAATATTTTATCGTGAATTCTTCAGTTATATAGTATATAATTAAATAATTAAAATATATATCATAAAAAAAGTAATTAAAATATATATAATATAAAAAATAAATAAATCAGCTTCACTGTATCACGGGCAACCAGCAGGGTAGGCAAAGGCAACCTATTGTTAAGACACTATAACATATATATATTTTATTATTTTTTTTTTATATGTATGTATCTCCTACTAATAGTTAGACAGACAAAGACCTAGGGATTTTTAGTTCAACATTACACTTTATTATAACATAAATAGTATAGAGAATCTTTTGTCAAAATACATCGTTCTACATTTCTATACATTAAGTGCCATGGCGGATGTCAACGCCGGGTTTTGTATTGCCAGAACCCACAAACATCACTTTCAGTCGGACGCCGTTCCACTACCTCACGATAACCCCATATTGAAGTGACCTATTTCTGCCATATCAGACTGAAGAAAAATCTATGACATATATATTAAGCATTTCTCTGGGATTTACATCAAACATCAAGTAATACAAAAGACAGGTTCAAATAACATGACAAAAGAAAAATAATAAGTAATAAACTATAATAAATATTTTAAACATTTTTAAAGTGTTACTCCACACTTAGGAAAGAAAAATACTTATTTACGAAGAAAATTACTTATTACGTTCCTGATCAGGAACGTATGGCTTAGTGGTCAAAGCGCCTGGTCGGTTTCCAGGAGGCGCGGGTTCGAGTCCCGCTACGTTCAACTTTTTATACGTTTTCTAAATAAGTATAATAAATATCGATTGTTGAGTCGTCGGTCAGTCGGTTTTACAGTCAGAGTTCATGCCGCTGCGCCACATTTATTTATTTATTTGATTTAGTTTTAAATAATATAGTACTTTTCTATTATTTACCTGGGAATGTAACCTTCAATCCACGTGGCTTGAATGCTTCAAATTGTACATTAAAATTTGCAGAAAGAGTTAATGTAGGCGTTCCAAAATTTAAAATTAGTAGCAAAAATAGAAGAAAAATCATCTTAGCGTCCTATTTTGGTCACAGTTCTACTCTTAATGTGTTTATTAATTCTTTAAGAGTACATTGTTGTTTTGATGTCTTTGAATAATTATCACTCAAAACATATATGTATGTATATAAAATTTATAAATAAATATACATTTTATTAGTTATACTAATAACAACTTGCCATTGCTCTCGACTTCGTTTGCTATAACGGTAAATAATTTAATTTAAAATTACTAATATTTGAAAAGAAAAATCATAATGATTCATTTAACTTTTTAACCACTAATGAAAAAAGAGGGGCGTTTATATATACATATGTACGAGTGAATTTTTATCTGTGACATCGTATCTCCCAAACGTTAGCTCCCAGAAGTTATGTTCAGGTATCGTCATTATATAATATTTAGTTTTTTTTTATCTTCACACTATACCATTCCTCTATCTACTCTGCAAAGTGCATATGGAACCTGGGAACATAGTGTAATATTTCATTTCCTAGAATGGAAATCGACTCCAAAACCTATAGCGCTTACAGTCGCATACTTGTGCCCCTGCGCTACAACTACCCTCCATTATAGTACAAATAAATATATTGTATGTACAGACATTAATTAATTAGCTTCACGCTGTATCCCGCACACAGCAGGGTAGGCAGAGGGAACCTAGTGTTAAGACACTCCGTTCCCCACTTTCTGCCGAATTCTGAAGGCATTGCGTGTTGAGTGGTAGAAATCAACGCCGCGCTTAACTTCGACAACAGAGCGAAGAAATGGAAAAATAAATTTAAGTAAATATTTCATCTCCTCGAGTGGGGATCGAACCCACAACCAGTCGGTTTTGCAGTCACACCTCGTGCCCCTGCGCCACGACCGGCCTCATGTACAGACATAAATTACTTATAGCTTTATTATACTTATAATAAAGGATTATGTTAAATGTATTGATTGCCACAAATAAACAGGATAAATTAATTTATACCTTTATCACGTCGTCACGTCATAGGAATTTATCTTTGGGTCTGTTTTTGTACAGTTGATTAAACTATTATTGCAATAATACAATGATTTATAAAATATCAATAATGATTTGTGTAAAGTATCTAAAAGGTTCTGGTTCGAA